>MEIZ01000176.1:149523-164278 GCA_001723225.1 Globodera ellingtonae | reverse complement strand
TCTTGGTTTCGACGTCGACACTCAAATCAATGACACTAAGTCCACAACAATTAAAAAGTCATTTCTTATAAAAATAAACTAATAAAACATTAAGTGCTTAAGTAAATTTAATAGTGCAAGTCAATATGAATAATATTATTGTTTAAAAAAGAAAAATCGTGGTGGGTTTAAAATCTCTAATAAACATTAATAAAATACAAATTTATTATAATATTTCCAGTACATTTCTCACATCTCCCTYATCGGCCAAGGTGACAATCAAGTGATGATGTTGGACAAAGGTCGGTAAAAGGAACTCACGCAAGCTAATTTATTTGACTCTGACAATCACAACAAATATTGTTAAACAATGATTCACTTATAATTAACTTTAAAAACCTTTTACATATAAAATAAAAACATTAAGAATTTTAAATAAAATATTTGAATAAACAAATTATAAAATAATGAGCAGCCGTCCGCTCCGACGCCTCGCGGTCGCGGGAGCCTTGAAGAAATTCGCCATTTTCGTCGGGTAGCGCAGAATTTTGTGGAGGCATCTGCCGCTTTGAATATATGGGAAAACTAATATTTTTTAAGGTTTAAATAACAAAAATTAATCAGAATTAAGCATATATTGTGAATCAAAAATTATTAAATAAACTTATGCTTGTTTAAATAAAAAAACTAAAAGTATCTTATCATTTAAAAATCATAAAAAATTATTTACTGAACAAACTGGATGGATTAAAAGGAAACTCCAGAAAAAAATAGATATAAATTCACTACAAAATTAAATTCTCTAATTCCATTTGAAAGGCTTCAAGGAAGCAGGCGGTGCTCAAAGTCGTCCAGGATATAAAGGAAGAGAAACGGGCGCATAATTTATTTCGTAAGATTATTTTATCGGAAAAATAGATCGCATAATCCATTAAAAAATGAAGCWTAATATTTAATTATGTTTTGAATTTATGAAAATACTCAAAACWATACAAAGATAATTAATACCTATTAAACACAGAAAACAAACAAAAATTATATAAAAATAAAAATTAAATTTATAAAGGTTATACTTTAAATGACCCCCCAGAAAATTTTTTAATACCTATTTATAAGTGGTTTTAAAATTTAGAAAGCTTTCTTAATATTTTATACCTATTAAAATTTAAATATTATTTTAACTAGAATGCATTAATGTCAAAACTATTTTATGTTGCAAAATTAGTATTAAATCAATTGATTTGGCGCAGTTTTACTATTTTGGCCACTTATTTTTAATTGTGATTTTTTAAATATAAAGATGGTAATCATTTTTTAGTATAAATATCGGAAATGTATAGCGAAAAATTCCGTATTTTTGTAAATTTGTTGTTGCTTTATATTTATAATTCTGAAAAAATAATTTTAAAATAATTAATTTTTATTACGTTACTTTTAACTCAAGCTTGTGATTTAAAATTTAAAATTCTTWAGTTAAAATAAAAAGCTATATTTTCATTTTTAAAAATAAATTATAATTATCAGCATCAAAATAAAAGTTTAACAAATAAAGAAATGAAATTTAAATTAATTTTTATTATTTACCATAATCAAATGAAGAGCATTCGGCTTTTTCATCCCCACAAACGGACGGCTAATTTATGTTTTCTATCCTCAAACTGTTTTTGGTGGGGGTTCCACTACTTCCGTTCACTATTCCCCCTATACAAATATTTTATATATCTAAAGTCAAACAAGCTTAATTTTTAACTAAAATAAATGGAAACTTCTGCAAAATAAAAGCGTGAATTATTATGAAATCTAAAGCGTGCCAAGTGACTAACTCCAMATTTGTTTACGCTGAATTTATCGGATAAATTTAAATAAAATATTAACGTAAAATATTAAACAAAAAAAAAATTATGGAATAATTCGCGCCTTTATCTATTCTTGGTATTGCTTTATTCGAGAAAAAATAATTACATAACAATGAAAATTGTTAATACAAAAAATATTAAAAATCACTAATGTTAGTGGCATATTTTATATCCCAATTGCAAGCAGAAACCATTAAGAAATAAAATTTGGCGCGTCAAAAAGCCATCAATACTCGTAAAATTATTTTAAAAAATGGTTTTAAGATTTAGAACCAAAAATGAAACTATCTTTATAAAATTCAAATTAAATAATATCTCTCTCCCCGGCAGGGTTGCAAAACATCATCATATACGTGCTCRGATTATAATATAGACACACATAATTATAAGTCTAAACTATAAAAAATTTTATCATAAAAAAAAATTGCAAACGCATACCAATCTGTGAAACTACTTACCAAAAGATCATCAAAAATTTAAAAACATCTAACACAAGTGGAAACTGTGAAGGTTTTTCAATAAACTTTGGAGTGAAATAAATTTAAAATATCTKTATTTCAACATGAAAAATKAATTAAAAATTTGGCTCTTCAAAATAAAAATAAATTTAAAATATTTGCCTCTTCAAGAAAATTCAAATATTTGCTGCGTCACGTAAAAAAATTTTAAATATTAAAAGCGATAAGCACTGGTGCCAAATTGTTTAATTATACTTATATCAACGAAGCGGCAGTTTTCATTTAATTTACAACAAGATGTAGCGCACACATTTGCTACACATAAAAGTACTCCGAAACATTTGGGCACATTGAAAAAATTTCAAAGCAAACCAAGTGGCTAAACCCAACACTAATATACAGTGGAAGGTGTTTTTCAACGATTAAGCCGACTTTCATAAAATTTATAAACAAATATTTTCTTAGCTTCACCTGCTCTAAAACTTGTGAAAATTGAGTTTGAGCAGCCGCGAGCGCTTTTGAACAAGTTGATTAAAAAAAAGATGATTGGAAGATATAGAACGAAAAAATATTCAAAAATAATTCTTTTATTATTCCAGATAACTGTGTTGTGTGCTAACCAATTTCGCACATTTGTATTTTATATTATGAAATGTTCGATGTATTTATCCGGACTGATGGCTATTATCAAAATACAAAATTAAATTAACTGAGAAGAAGGGAAAGATGTACAGATTAAAATTTTAACAATATTTTAAGTAATTTTCCAACTTTTACTTTTGTAAAATCAAAATTATAAAAGGCTTGTTACAATCAGACCGTCTTGCGCCGCTTAATTGCGCATTTATGCAAACTGTTATAGCATTACTTTAAAAATTGACGATCATAATTTGCCAAAGCCGCTTACCGACGTTGCAGAATTTTCTGGCTTTAAAGCGTTATCATATGTTCATAAACTAATATGAATTTTGAACAGAAAAAAACCAAATAAAAGCAAAAAATGCCCAAAAATATTAAGATTGAAAAATAATAAAATGCATCTTAATACACTTTAAAAAAATGGAAAAAAATTCAAAGAATTTTAACGTCAAAAAGTGACTTTAGAATTGAAAAAAAATCCAAAAGTTATAGCCATTTTATCTCACTGAAATTTTAAAAAGAAATTTAAATATTCAAAATATTATATTATTCAATCAATCATTCTGAATTGTAAACTTTTACGCGTCATTGAAATTAATAATAGTTATAAAATTGAAACGTAAATAATCATAGGGCCTTATTATAACTAACTGGCCCAACAAAGCGCCATGACACTGCTGTTGATGACATGGAGATCGTGCAATCGGTCGTTTAAAGGCCTTGGAATTGAACAAGAGGCATCTTCTGGACACGCCAACACTGGCCAAAAACAAAGCGTCGAACGACAGGCCAAATTGAAAAAAATGAGATGTCGTTGGTTTATTTAGACATGTTATCAAAATAAACGTTTACTTTGATTATTATTTTGAAATTAATCCCTATTTTGGAGTATTTACTCCCACACGCTACTTTCGATGACGCTACAGTCTTCACTTAAGCTACAGCATATTTTAAAAGAAATATTTATTTTAATAAGTATTATCGACTTTTGATTTATATACAAAACAATTTTTAATTTAATTTGATAAAGCAAATTATTTATAAACTAGATTCTTACAATCGGAAAACAATTTTCATATATTAAAGCGAGAATATAAATATAAATTTTTTGAAAGTCAATTAATATAACGTTAAACAAATTTCTCGAAGTAGTCGAAAAAATGAATATAAAAACATAACCTAATTCGATATATGTAAAAATTTAAATAATTAAAACCAAAAGGCTTTTAATTGAATAACTTTCATAAAAATTATTTCATAAACAAAAAATTAAATGCTAAAAATGACTAGAAGCAATCACGCCAATTGCCGAAGGCGTGGACGCGTGCCGAAATATTTGTTGTAATTTTATGTGCTTTTTGGACGCAACAAAATTCAAAAATATCTCCTACAGTTGCGGTGGCCTTCAAGTAGGTAGAAAAAAATAAACCAAAATAAAGCAATCACTAATTATCTTTAATTAATTTTATAATTTTAAATTGGATACAATTATAGCACCATTATTTGCAGCCCCTTCAACAAAAAATACAAAAAGTGAAAAAATTAAATATAAAATTAATACTTTAAAGTACACTTTTAATCAACCAAGGTTCATCTGCAAAGACTATTCAACAAAAAAAGAACCCCTTTACATTGCGTAGCGTTGCCAGGAACAACTGAATAAACCGGCGTTTAATTAAAATAATATAATAAATAATTCTAAACTACTTAATTTGGAATGATGATGCCAAGCCTAACCCTTTTGGTCAATTTTGTCGAAATCTACCATAAAAGTTTTATTAATAATTATTTTAAAAAATACGCAAAAATTACAACCTTCACTTGGTGACGGAGTCATTTGTTGTTTCTAGTGATTTGAAAGTTGCAGTTTTTCAAAGTTGTTTGATTATAATATTGTTTTGTTTAAATTTCATTTATAAATTAATCAGATTTTGACTTACTTATTACAGTAATAATTTTTTTTGTTGTTGTTTAAAGTGATTTTGTACTTTATTAATTTAATTAAATACTGAACAAATTCTCGTTTTATTTTTATTTCATGATTAAGCTTATAATTGTTTTAAAATACACCCTTTAAATATTTGCAATAATTGTTTTTAATTATTTACCTCAAAAAAACATTGATTTTCATTGGCGAACGTTTACCCGCAGCAGATCGCGCCTTCTTACTGGATTCTCAAACAGAATGAGGAGGAGCTCTCTCTTCGCCATAAATAGATAGCATGGAGCGAAAATTGAATTATACCTTTTACGTTCTTTGCACATTGTATAGTTTTTTTTTGAATTATTTAAATAAAAATTAACTTTTATAAGTGTAATACTTAATTAAAACTTAAGTGTACAAAATTATTGAAAATATTRCACCGGAAATCTGTTCCGATCAACACTCATTATAAATATGTTATTTGGATATGTACAATTGTTGTTGCAAATACCAATGTTTTATCTCAGGGCTCGTATCGGAGGTACATAATGTGATTTTGCGGCGCGACATTTGCTGCGCTGATACTTGCTGCGCCCAGCGTTTTGCGTCGCAACACTTAAAAGCATATAATTTGTTAAATTGTTGTGAGCATAAAAGTTGCTAAAAATTTGGGACGCAAATGTCAGCGCCGCAAAAATGTCGCAATGCAAAAGTCGAATAGTCGTATCGGAAAGGCATTAGACTTAAAGCAAAAATCACAAATGTTTGGAAGGTTCGCAGTCAAAATAAAGGGGAAAGCAAAAAACTTTAATTTAAAGAGTGTATTTTTGAGTTTTATTGCATTTCTTGAGATTTTTCCAGAGAAAGATTTTTTTTATTTTGTTTCAATAATGTGGTCAAAGCTACATGCTAAATAAGTTTAAAATAAAAATTAACTATTTAACTTTTTATTGGTTGTTAAAAATTTTACGTGATTTCATTGTTTTGTTAAATACAAGTTTCCGGTCATTGAATCTTTATAGTATAAAAAAAATCAGGCTAATAACTTTAATCGATTCCTTTTTTAGAGCATTATAAACTCAAAGTAAATTATCAATAAGTTTTTTTWATTAATTTTTTGTAAAGGTTTTTTAAAGTAATTTTCTATTCAAATGCGAGTACATTTTATTTATTTAAAATATTTAATTTTTATTTTTTATTTTATAATAATCCAACTGTTTTAATATCAAACAGTATATTTTTTGATGTTAATTTATTTTAAATTATTTAGTCATACTGGTTAAATAAATAGATATAATTAGCTTTTATAATAATTTAATAGTGAATTTATTTAGCATTAACAAATTTAAATCTGCCATCCACAGATGACATGCCACATTCATGTAGTGCTTTGCGAGCAGTTCCATTTTGAAGCCATTGGCTTAGTAAATTTGCGTTTGTCGTTTCTATGTGTATCTCGCGCTTTGCAAGGACTGGTTTCAATTTGTTTATTTTTTATATTATTTTTAGCGAAGGCTCTTCGATATAACATCGTACATTGAGTTTTCCAATCAGAGTCAAATGATTCTCTGAGCTTTGCTCCCTTAGCGGCGAGTACTTGTACTTATCAAAGTTTTAGTTAATTATTATTTTAAAAAATACCCAAAATTACGAACTCCACTTTGTGACGGAGTCATTTGTTGTTTTAGTGATCTTGAAAGTTGCTGTTTTTCAAAGTTGTTTGATTATAACTGTTTAAAGTTTCATTTATAAATTTAGGTAATCAGATTTGAGTGGCGGGGAACTTGGCAAAGTTGCTGCAATTGCATTGTATTTTTTTTGTTTTGTATTTAGGAACAAATCATTACGCTATTTTATTTTAAATTTTTAAACTAAATTTTAAACTAATGTTGGTTGTGTTTTTAAATCTTTTGATTTGTTTCCTTTTTTGGCCCAATACAGTTGACAGGTGGTTTAGCAAAGCTGCAACTCGTAGCGAAAGGTGGAAGCTGAATATTGTGGAGAACCAAAGGAAACCATTCAGAATGTCTTCAGCTTTCTAATTGTTGTGTACTCAACCAGTTCTTCTAACTAGATTGTTTAGTTAATAAATATTTATTTATTATGATTTAACTTTATTTTTGTTCTGTTCGTTTTTTTATTTAATGATTTATACCAAGTTAATTAGCTGATGTACTTTGTGAGGTTTTTATTTAAATCTTTTTTTAATATAATTGTTTATTAAATTTACTCTAATTGTTTCAAAATTTTTTATGTTTAACATCATAAAGATTTACTTTCTAAATTTACAAATTAATTCAATACAGAATCTTTCATAACAATTATCTGTTTAAGTGCTCACTTTAGATAAAAAGAGTTCTTTATATATTGTTGTTATATTTTGCGAATATTTTATGTCTTAGTTTTTGACATAAGGACATTGTGCAGTTTTTTAAAATTATTTTAAATAAAATATTTTTTTGTGTTGACATTTATTTAAAAATGGTAAAGTTGTGGTGTCTGTAAAAACTTAAAATTTTAACATATTTTATTACTCAATTTTTTTTGCTTTTTGACAACTTTTATTCCGTTTGTAGTTTAAGTATTGCTTTTTTATCTGTCTGCATTTATTTTTATTAACTTATAAAATATTAACAACCTGCATTTAATGTTTGAATATAATAACAGTAATGCGTATAAAAATATAATTTGCTTGTTTTCCGTAGATTGAATTATTTTACTTAGAAAACTTATCTAAATATTRACATATTAACAGATTAAAATTAATTTATTATAAAAAAATTTAAAATAAAAAAATTGATTATTAATATCAGTTACTTCTTGTAGTATTTGGCACCAATTTTATAATTTTTTCCTTTTTAGCTTTTTTGAACATTTTTTACGTTTTAACCGTTAATAATAAATATCCTTTCTTTATTTTTTTTCCTTTTCAAAGTTATTTCGTTTAACTTTCATTTAAAAGCTAAGAAATTATTATTTTTAATGAGGGCTTTTTTAAGACTTGTTATTCAACTAATTTGCATTTTAGAATGTTAGTTAAAATTTTCTTAAAAGAATTATTGGCTCGCGTTTGAATTTTCCGTCTCTATATTGTTCACACTCCGTGGCGGAATTAAAGCCAGTGATAATTGTTAACAAATAAGCAAAAATAACCATTTCATATTTAAAGGGTAAATCTATAATAATAATAAATTTTCTTAAACCTTTAATTTCGTTGTTAATTAATACTTACGTTAAACAAATTTTTTTTTTAATATTTAATTTATTTTAAGTTTAATTTTAACTTTCTATAAAAAAATTTATGTATATAGCTGGTGTAAATGTATTTTTGCTTTAAGTTTCAGTAATCTTAAACATTTATATAGAACAAACCAAAACTATAATTGATATTAATTTGTTCTCGGTTTCGTAAATAATTTTGTTGAAAAAATATATTATTAAAATTTGTTTTTTTTATATTTATAGATGTAGTATAAATTCTATTTAAATTAAGAATAATTTATTTCACTTTAAATCTCCGCAATCTCTATGTGTATCTCTTTGAAGTCTTATAAATTTCTTACATTCTTTGTATCCTGCTATAAACCGCGTTGACACAGATCGGACAAATATAAACGCTCAGGTCCAATTGTTGCCTCTGTGGACAACGTTGTTTCTATGACAATTTGATTTCCAATTATTAAATTTCTGTACTATTTATTTTAAATTGATTGACATCAGCAGAAATTAGAATTATTCTTCAGGAGATGTGCCCTCTTCGTTATTATTTTTTTAATTTTACAATTTCTGGTTGAGTTTTAAGTTTAAATTATATGAAGCTAGGAACTCATTTATATAAATGACAATTTATATTTTTTGCTCTTGACCAACATCTAAATACACTTTTCTCCGCAATGCCTGCTCGCTGATGTCTCCAAATAAATTTATGTTTTTATTGACTAGAATCTTCAAAGCGTCGTTTTTTTGGTTCACTTTTGTCTTGTTTTTCGTCAGTTTCGATCACAGGCAGTTCGAGCTGCTTTTTGATATGGTTTAGGGCGTTGTACTGTGCCTTTAGAAAGATGGATGTTGTGGTGCTTGTAGTTATCTTGTAGTTTTTTTAAAAGAGATATTACTTGGTCTCTCCCAATTTTTGAGATACCTAATCCGGGGTCCCGTTAGGATTTTGTTGATTTGGATCAAAACCCTTTCTGTCCAAAAAGCTGTTCTGTTAGCTTTTTTTAATTGTTCCAGTCCCAGTTCCCTGTGCTTGTCAATGTTATTTGGTTTTTTCAAATTCGCAAGTTGATTTTCGATGGCTTCGTTGTCGATTTCGAAGATGTCCAAAGCCGTGGTTGGGTTGTAGCTTTTTTCCACGGATTTAAATCGGTTTAATGTTTTTATTTAATTTCTTTATTAATTATTTAGTTTTTCTTTATTGAATTGATTGCTTTTTTGAATATTTCCAATGCCACCTCCTTTCAAATTTCATAAATTTGTTTGAGTCCAGACGGAAGGTGCATCATATAGAAGGACCATTATTTCTAATTTGCTGAGACTTTTACATAGTTTTTTTGTGGTTTACACTAATAAAATTTGATTTATAACAATCAGCGATATAAAAATTGCTGCTGACACTGCTATTATAATTTATGATAAATACTTACAAGATTTTGCGTTTGTGAAACGGGTAACAAAAATATGTAATGGATTTATTGTGCTGGCTACGCTGAGAATTTTATAGGCATTAATTTTCATTTTATGCAAATTTTGTTTACAGTTAACAATTCATTGAAATCGTAGAGATTGATGATGCCACCTCGTCCATTACGTAAATTGTAACACTTGTTTCCGTGGGTTAATATGCACACTACAGCGCTGATTGAGAAAATGATTTATATAGTTTTTTTGTGGTTTTCAAAATAAATTTCAATCAGTGATATAAAAAATTGCTGCAAACACTGCTATTATAATTTATTTTAATAAAAAATTGATAGATCGGATGTTTAACTATGTTTTCTCTTTATGTAATTAATTGCTTAGTTAAGCGCTTGGACGTATTTCAAAAATTGGCTGCGCAACGTAACTTCTTGCATTCTTAGCGTATCGTTATTAATAAGTATCTTAATATGTCTAAATATCATTTAATTTTTTATTGAATTTTTCTTACAATCATAATTAAACCATCGAATTTGAAATAAATTGTATTCTTTTATGATTGTAATTAAACATGTGAACTTTCTGAATTTTCGCTGAAATTTATATCTCCAATCTTTTTAATTGTAATAATTATTGTTTGTTCAAAGTTCTGACTTTCGATTCTTCTATTCCTCCAATAAAATTTGAATTTTCTTTCATTTAAGTTTTTATCACTTATCCGATTTATTCTATTAAAATTGAAGTATAAGTTATTTATTTTTTAACCACATTTAGGTCATGTAGATCAAATTCTGAAATCATTTAATATTAATATGCATATTAAAAGTCAGTGGAAAATTTGGCGCCATTAGAATTTACATCATAATGTACTCCGAACTTACAGAATCTAGAAACTCCAGATTAATCATTTATATTTTTAAGTTATATCAATTTAAAAAAAAAGGAAAATTTGAGTGCTAACATCGCATAAAATACACGCTTGTGTAAAATTGCTTGGTGATGTCAGGGCAAAGTTGCCCATTTTGATAAATTTTGTTCTTTTGTATTTTTAAAAAGGAATTTTAAATTTCGGCAAATTAAATTCAAACATTGATCGGCTGTTTGCACTTGAATCAGGCTTGCTAGTTTTAACAAATTTATATATTTTGTGCAATATTTTTAATCGTTTAAAAAAATGAGTGTCTAACAGTGTTTTCCTGTTCCAGCTTGGCCTGTTCTGTTCCTGTTCTGTTCCTGTTCCTGTTCTGTTCTAGAATTTAGAACAGCACAGGAACAGGAACAGATTCAAAATCCTTGGAACAGGAACAGAACAGGCCAAGCTAGAACAGGGTAAAAAGTGAACAATTCAACTTGATTGAGTAATATATTGGAAATTTTCCAATAATTCTTATGATCTTACGTGGCGCAGTGGTTAAACTGAGTGACGTGATTCAATTTTATCTAAGGTTCAACTTTTCCTCTTGAAAATCTTTTTTTTTTATTCTTTTATTTAATTTTTTTGTATAATGGTGAGTAATGCCTGGGGCTGTGGGTTCGAACCCCCGACTGTGTAAATTATTTTTTCCCTCTTTTTATGAACTCTTCGATGGGGGGGGGGGAATAGAAAATAAAATGAATGTGAGAGCAGAGAAAGAAAAGGAAGAGATGAGGGCAGAGAAAGCGGGGCGGGAAAGATCAGTCAGTACTCAGTGCCAATTGACGTATAGATCGATCGTTGATATTTTATTTGCATTTTTTGTCAAAATTAAATAAAAGATAATTTGGTTTAAGTAGAGACCGGAAACTTGGACCCAAAACCAAAACCAAATAATTTTTTTTGGTTTTGGTTTTTTTGGGCTGTGCTCCAATTTGACCAAAACCAAAAAACTTTTGTCCATTTTTTTCTACAAAAAACTTTWAAAAAAATTTTGGTTTTGGGTTTTGGGTCCGGACTCTAGTTTTAAGTACAACAATATTGATTTTAAAATACATAACTGTGCAATGTAGCAAAATTCAAGTACAATCAAAATATAAAAAAATCAGGCTTTCTTACTAACTTTAATCGATTCCTTTTTTATCATTAAAAACATAATGTAATTTTATCAATAAGAATGTTTTTTTTTTACTTTTATGTAATTTTTTGATGTTAATTTATTTTAAATTATTTATTCAAACTGGAGAGATTAATGAGCTTTATAATATTTAATAATGAATTTATTTAGCAATTAATTTTATTTCTGCCGCCCACAGATAAATTGTGCTGCGCGTTATCAGATAACAGATATATCATGGATTCGTCCGCGACAAAAAAAAATAAAACACGGGATTACGAGGAGTATGAACATAAGCCGGAAGTTATTTCATTTTCACACAAGTGATTGATGCGAATCTACCGAAACCAGTTGATTGTTTGTAAGTATTAAAAAAATATTTTGATGTAGAACCAAATGCTAATGTTACAAAACTTTAGAGTCGGGATTAAGCTTTTGAACATGGTGTTCTAATGAACGCGGCCACGTGTTTTTTTTGTGTTGATTGTGCAGGCCACATAATTTAAAAACAGAAAACATGAATGAACTAAATAAAATAACACATATGTCAGAGCAAAGATATCTTCCGGGTTGYCAAAAGGGAATGATTAATATGAACCGTTTTTAACGTTCGAATTTAAAAATATTGTCGAAAATTAATAACAAACAATTTACCAAAAAAATTAAAATTTTAATTCAAAAACGATGATAATATTTAATGGAAGGCTGTTAATATCTAATTAGTCGAATGTTAAAGGTTCTAATCGCCCGTAAATTGTGACATTCTCCTTTTTTTGATAAAAAAAAATGCATTTTATTTGTGAATGACCACCTTAATTTGTGTGTTTTGGAAAGACAGAGCATTCATCAATATTCTTATCTATTTCAATGAATTTTCAATAAATAATAAGAAAATTATAAAATATATATTTTAACTAAATAAATAACATACCTAAGTTATTTCCATATAATAAATTTAAAAAAAAATAAAAGTAATAAATTTTAGAAATTTGCAATGTTTGCATGAATATGATTTTTATTCGCTGTTTATAATCAAAACAAAAATTGGAGATATTGATTATTCAAAACCAATTTCTGGCAACATATAATAAGTATATACAAACTCAAATAAAAATTAAATAAAAAGCTTATATACAAAAAATTCAAACGACAAGTAAAGGAGCTGCTTCGCCAAAACGTGATACGACCATCGACATCAGCGTGGTCCTAGCAATTCGTACTGGTCAAAAAACCTGACAACATTTCAGCGTGCAGTGGAAGAAAAACAAAAAGACATTCGAAAGCATTTAATATACTTATGATCTTAAATTAACAAAAGAAAATTGATAAAAAGCAGCAAATAAAGCTTATGAAAGATGGTTGCATAAAAAGGCTCAAGTGATTAACCGGACTTTAACTTTTACATAATAACCGAACCAACCTACATAACAATGTCAACGTCAGAAATTAATTTATCTCAAATTACAAAATTTAAATTGAGATTTTTAAATTATGAATAATAAATTAATATGAAATTATAACAAAAATGAAATAAAATCTAATAACCTAATAACCTAATTAAACAATTCGGACAGACTAAAATCTTATAACTTATCTAAAAAAATAAAAGGCATGAGCAACTTATTTTTCTGTTTATTGTCTAGTTGTAGCGTAAATAGGTAAATCCATTTTCTATGTTAATATAAACTAATAATGAAAATTATACTGAAAATAAACGATTATAAAAACGTGTTATATTAAACACTTACTTATAAGTAAACCTTACTGATACAATAACTTAAAAACATAAAAACAATAATGGTCATGATGTTCGTTGAGGGAGCCAGACGGAATTAATTCCGTGCAAGCGCAAGTTACATGAAGAGCTCTACTGCGCGTCTTGCGATCACCGCGTGAAAAAACCACTGTAAAACCTCAAGATGCAAGCATTGTTAACTACTTTATTTGTTAGTAAACCAATTAAAAATCAAAAATATTATTGATAAGGTAAAAATTTGAGCCAACAGGGATCGTCGTATAGTAAAACATTGTTTATACAGTTAAACGTTGTTGCATATTGTGTTTAATTACCCAAATGTTAGCACCGTAATAATAAATTAACTCATAAACCATCTCAATTAAAATTCAAAAGAGGGAAGCATAGAGAAATTGAAGGACAATTGGAATAATGTTTTATAACTGTTTAATTACTTTGCAAACAAATTTTTAAAGTTTTAAATGAAAATATGTTAATTAAAAAGGTATCTTAATCAAACAAATGAAAAAAATATTGATAAATAGAAGATGAAATTACAACAGAAAAGAGTGCAATTTTGAAATGATAACAAAACAATATCTTTAAAATTATCGCCCTATCGAGAATTTAGTAGCCAATCTGAACCCTGCATTAATCACTCAATGTTGCTGTCAATTCAATCTGAAAAATCATTACTAAATAAGCAGTTATTTTGCATCCACAACTAAAAAAATATCGAAAAATGAAATTAAACATATAAATTGATCAATTAACCAATAACTGGAAAAAAACCGACCGTGCTCACAATATGCTGGCCAGTATCATGTGGGTGAGGTTACAAGGAAAATTGTAATGTCTTAAAATTATAATAATTTGCCGATCTATGATTTATATGACTATTAAAAAATAAAACCAAAAAATACTGAACTACTGGTGAAAAAATCAATTTACACTTCAAGCAAAGTAAAACAAATAAATTTTACAACAACAGATTTAAAATTCTCATAGAATCAATTAAAACCATAAAAATATACAGCTGAGTATTTAAATATTGTTATGTTTTTAAACACAAAACCTCGAAAGAATCGCAAAGAGAGGAACATCCCCTCCAGCCAAACCGCCGGCGATTGCTAAAATTTCTATATCAAAACACGAAAAAAACAAAATAATATTAAAATTAAAATTAAAGAACAATCAAGAGTACTATCAGGTTGAATAAGATATTTCAAGATCATTTAACTGATTTAATAAATATTTTAAATCCAAAAAATACTCATGCGCAGATTGAGTAATATGTCAAAGGACGTTCATTGAACAAGCTTTTCAGATGTTAATGAAAGAACACATCAATCAAGAATATAAAAAAAGCGGCGTTTAAATTTCTTGACATCAACTAATAATTTCACAAAATACTCACAGATAATCAATTTAGATACAAACAATGCTAAGCCGGAAAACAAAGCCAAAAATTTTATACTCGTTATAGCGAATATGAA
>MEIZ01000176.1:121966-143111 GCA_001723225.1 Globodera ellingtonae | reverse complement strand
CATTCAACCCGGTTAAAACCGGAAAACCAGTTTTGGCTTTTTCGGCCAAAGCGGTTCGGGAATTTTTATCTCACCGGTATGAAAAGTTACCGAGACCGTTTACCTATCAGAATGTTCTATTCATATAGGGAATTGCATATAAAAAGAATATGGGCGCTTCAACCACTTTTTATAACTTGTATTTCAAAAATTGGCCCTTTTTGTACTTGGGCATTGTTTTTCTCGATCACACCTTGGGTTAATAATTTTATAATTATATAAATTTTGTTACACTTTTTATTATTTATATTATGGAATGTATAATAAAATATTGTAAATACCAAGGCAAATTATTCACATCAAATGAATACTTTATCTAATAAATTGCTTTATTACGCTAACAATACGTTGTCTCGTATTCACTTTAAATAACACGTAAAGCTAGATCCTTTGTTCTAGCTCGTGAAGTTCATAAAGTTTTTTTAATTATTTTCTTTATAGCTTGAATATTTTGTTAATTATTTAAAAAGTTAATGTTTATTAAATAATGATAGTATATGTTATTGTTTTGATTATAATTTTTAAAGCGTCTTTTTTAATAAATCGCCATATAAACTATAGTATCAATGCTCTATTGGTTGCCAGCAATGGTATTTATTTCTATCCGTGGGTTTTCTCAACTTTATGATAATTTAATTTTTATTTTTGAAGTCAATAATAGTTATCTTTATCGTATCGACTTTTTAGCGTAGGTTTCTTTTAGGGTCAATAATAATTTTTTTTAATTTGTTTATTTTTTATATCCATGTTCCACGAGGTTTGTTCTTTCGCATATAAAGTGGCAAACATCAAATAAAAATTCTTTTACAATGTGTATCTAATTTGTTAAATTTATTATTTAAAGAGACATCTCGGCGGCCTTTCCGGTAATCTGCTCGAAAATTTTTGACTTGAACTGACCTCGCGTGTAACGGCGCGGTTCATTGTAGAGTGTCCCGCCAGTTGACAGCGATTTCCAGCTTTATTTCACCAATTTAGACATCATTTTCCATTGCTGTTTAACAATTATGTTTAAAATTTGACTTTCAAATTAAAATGCAAAATACTCTTAACATCCATCAATCATTGATTTGTATATTTTTAAAAAACTATTTTTTATATTTGCGATTTTTAAAATTAATACCTTGCAATTTAAAAAAGTTGGATAAAATTGCATTTTATTGTACTTGCTTTAATGGGAACTAAGTATGTTATAATATACCTGTAAGTATCACTTAAAATTACTTAATCTTATATTTTTAATAGAGCTGCGTATTTATTAATATATTCAAATGGATTAAATAGATTTTTAGCTTGACAACGAGCTAATAATCATGTGCTGCATGCTTGTATGTAATTGTTTATTTTGAATGGAAGGGTTAGAGAATTATTTGATGGGTTACGAAGTAGATATTTGAATGTGATTGGGGGGGGGGATTAAAGATTATTTGAGGTGGGTTAGAGAATTGTTTGCAAAGAAATTAAGCGGCTGATGTAGCAGTTGAATAATAGTTCGTCATTTTTCTAATTATATCTTTTTAATATGTGATAGAGCTCAGTTGTTGATGAGTCTTAGTAATTCATTTTAGAAATTTTGATGATATTCTTAATATTTTGATTCAAATGGATTAAATAATTTTTAGCTTCACAACGAGCAAATAATCATGTGCTGCAGTGAGTTGCCGACCGACATAAACTCACTTTTTATTATTTTTACTCATTAACATTCATCACTTCTGATATTTGGGTATTAAACTTAAAAAATTCATATAAAGTTTAACTGGCATGAATACATTTATTTATTCAGTCTCTAATTGAGTATAATTTGAGATAGCCATTTTTTTATAACCGTTATAAGAATTATATATTCTATTGGGCAGTCATTCCTTATAAGCAATCAGCACTAAAATAAATGATTTTTATATTTTTAAAAACAGTTTAGACAATTTGTTCCGGTATAATTTAAATAGATTTTTTTTATGACCGTTAACAGCTATATTTTTAACAATGTACTATTTTGAAGATATTCTCTCCATGTTTTTAATCTTCTATTCCTCCAATAGAATTTGTATTTATATTCATTAAAGTTTTATCACTTAATCAATTTATTCTTTTAAAAAATAAACTACGCTGATGTTTTTTGTTTTTTTTTTAATTTAACTTTTTAAATAAATAAAGAGTGAAGTTAAATGAATTTTTAATTGTTGCTTGTCGGATGAATTAACTACGCGGTTAATTATTTTGATTTAATATTGTAATGAATATAAAATTTATTTGGTGATTTTTTAATGTCTAAGCGATATAAATCTGTACCAACGTCACCGTCAGCCGGCATATTTTCGATGGTGAAGCGCGATTTGACTTTGACGCAGTGGAACTTAGCGACATAAGAATTAGATGATATTTACCTTTTTTCGTTTGCCAACTACTTTTAAATTGCTGAAATTTTTGAAGTATAATATTCAATGTTTATGAAATCCAATTTTAACCTTTTAAAGACTTATATTTCGATATTCAAATATATATTTTTCAAAGAAAGTCAAACGTAAGAAATTTACAATTATAGCTCAATATATTATATGTAAAAGTTGGTTAGCGTTAAATTTAAAATAAAATTTTTTTAATAAAAATTAATATAAAGATTTAAAGTCCAATGATTTCTTCTCTTTTTTCAAGGTTAATTATCAGGTTGTAAAACAATTATTTCTAGAATTTTTTAATTATATGTATTTTTTTTATTAATTGACTTTATATTAATGAATATTTAATGCATTTAATAAGCCAATTCGGGCTAGTGCGACACACCAACATCTGCTGCAAAAGCACATCAAGGATGCACATGTGGGTTGTATGTACTAGAGACCGGAATGTTGGACCTAAACATAATTTGGTCAATCATATTGGGTTTATTTTGATTTTGTTTTTTTTTGGCCTGGCAAAACCCAAAATTTGTACAAAATCCAAAAGTTTTTAGTAAAACATAACAAAAAGCCTAAATTTATGATTTTTTAAATACAATTTTATTCAATGCTTTATCTGACCAGTGTCACGTCAATCACGCCAACTACAAACCAAACCGTCTCCCCAGTCGGGGTCGTGGAGGCCGGGGTTGACCATGTCAGGGGTCGGGTGGGGATTTTGCTCATAAAACATTTTTTTTCTCAAACTTTCAGCATTGTCTTCAGTGGGCAAGAAAAACAATATAATTTTTTTTCCGAATCCGGTCATTAAAATTCCGGTATCTACTTTTTAGGAATGTGAAAGGTCCGGCGGTGCCGACAGGCGCTGCCGGGGGAATTTTTAAAAAGCAATTTTTGCTAAGGAATTTGAAGCAAAAATTTATTTTTAAAAAATTTTGCGCGTGTAAAAATATTAAAAATTTATTCAAAAATTTGTATTAAAGCGGGGTAGCGCATGTGAATAAGGAAAAACAATAAATAGCTGCTTGCACTCAAGCGGGTTTGAACCCCAACACATAAGATAAGAGCAACCAAAAAGGCAAACCACTAAGCCACCAATTTCTGGGGTAAAAGATTAAAATTCTCACTCAATGATGTAATCTTTAGGGGTCTAAAACCTGCCCGGCTCCGATTTTCTCGGATTAGAATAATAATAAATGATTTCGCTCATTTCGCCAAATTTTCTTCTAAAATCTAAACAAACAATGCAATAAATCGGGGAAAAAAGAAACGGAACATCCGAAGTCGGCGGTGTCCTGCACAAAATGTTCGGTGGTCAGTGAACGACAAAAAAATTCAACGAATTTGCAAAGGAATTTAGTCCGTAAGTCGCAAAAATAGAGCCGATTTTCAAATTACGCTTTTTTATTGGAAAAAGATCCTTTAAAAGTCGCCATTCTCTTTTATTTTCCTGCGGACCAACCACCCAAAGCGACGATTCAAACTTTTTGAAGCGCTTTTCCAAAATTCGTGCACATTTTTCGGACAAATTTTATGTCGGCACAATTTTGCGCTGATCAATGCATCAAGGCTCAGTTCGCGCTCGGAACGGCCAGCCAAATCCATTTAAAGCTGACGCCAATTGAGCGTAAGGACCCGCTTTTTTATCCCGTGCTACTTTTATATTAAGGCGCATTTCAATTGTGGGCTGCCAATTATTACACATGAAAGCTAAATATTATTTATTAAAATTATAAAATTTGTGAATATTTATTATTCACTAAAATTCAAGAAAATTCTTGCCAGAAATTTTTTAACACAAAAATAATTGGAAAATTTTTCTATATCGAATTTCCTGTTTAAATTGGATCTTTCACATAAATGCCCATAAATTCTACGCTAATTAAAAAAACAATTGCTAAGAAAAAAACAACCAAAAATGCACACCTAAAATCGATTTTTTTTTGGCTTGGCCCTCCTCCCAAAATCGGTCTAATAATTACCAATTTTACAAAGAAAAATGCAAACAATTTAATTATTTGTTTCGTCCACCATAGATGCTACCCAAAGTAATAAAAAATAATTTACAAAATTATGGTTTGAAAACCCAACCAAACACTTACAAACCCCACCACTTGCCATTACACCACAACCTCCGCTAATGATTTTAAATCCAATACAAAACGGAAAACTGCCATAAAAATCCAATTATTAGGAGCTGTATTTTTTCGTTTTACCGAAAGGAAAACCAGTACCCTCGATTTTTGGAACAACTCTATTAAATAGCCATTTAAAATGGTCTATACTTTTTTGTGTTATTTTAAATTTTCATTGAATAATAATAATTATTTTTAAGTTACTATTAAAAAATAAAATAAATAAATAATGTAGTAACTGGAAAGTTAATAAATATGTAATTTGATAATTTTTTGGTTTTTTGTTTGAAAGTGTTTAGTTTAATATTTTATTTTATTTAACTTACTTTACTTTATTTCCGACAATTTATTTATAGATATTGACTCAATTTGTCCAATTCTGTTAATTTAAACAACATTGTAATTTTAACAATATTTTATTTTATTTTGATTTTTGAGTTTCATAATGATTACTTTTTTCTACATAGAAATTATACCGTTAGCATTATCATGTTCAGGACGCCTTGCAAAGTTTTGTATTGTTTTCATCATTTATACAATATAAACCTCATTGATGAACTCTACATACACCAGGCCATTTTCGTTGAAGCCTCCTTCTCGGAAACGTGCCTCTGAATGCTTGGTAATAATTTTATTATTCAACTATGTCGGTAACTCTATTTTTAAATTAATTATTTGTATTCTCTTTGTTAAGTTGTTTGGTTTATTCATTCAAGCTTATAATTTTTTATTAAATAAAATAACACACCTTTGTTCGTTATTTCTTTTAATTCTATAATTTTTTTAATTGAACTACTATTTTTTGTATATTACGTGTACGTTGGGGTAATTATTTCATTTTAAAGATATAGTTTAAAATTTTTCAAAGTGTACAATTTATTTTAATTAAAAAACAGTTTTTCATTACATCAGTCTATAAACGCACCTGTAGCCATTTAGTTGCCGGTGCGAGGTGTTGAAAGTTTTATGATTCGTTTTTACTTTGGATAATATGTTAAAAGTTTTTCAAACTCGTGATACAGGTTATATAGGTTTTCAATATATAAGCTATGCAAGTCTTTTGTTTCAGCCCAACAACTCAGAATCACAATAAATAAGCACTTTTGAAAGACGAATAATCCTCCAAAAATCTTGTTATGGACATATTTGCTTTTCTGATAAATTTTAGATGTTTTCAGTGAAAATTTCCGAATTTTCGATAATTGACTATAACTTTCAAATTTCTTAAAAATATATAGAATAAGAAATGCTCTAATTTTTCTGCATTTTACGACATTAAAATAATTAAGATATTATTTCAACTTTGAAAAAACAGGAAGTTTTATATATTCTTCCTTTTCTTTTTCTATTTCTTCTAAGGAACAAAAACAGTAATAATTTTAAAAATTTTTACAAAGAGGTTCACCTCGCATTGATATTCATATTAAGTGGTAAAAACGGGGTCGGGGCTGAACCCTACATAAATATTAACCTATATTTTATTTAAAAATGCATATTTTCTTCAAAAGTTTTTTATTTCATTTGTTTTTATTGGTAAAATGCATTACGCAAGCGAATTTCCTGTGAATAATGCTTTCTCGACGTTCACCTTTCTTTCGGCTGACGTTATATTTTTATCCGTATATTAATATTTTTAATTCTATTTATATAAGTACGTTCTGAATAATATTTTATTTGATATACCTAAGGAAATCGTTTTTGTCATAATTTAATCAAATTCACGTATTTTTCGTGTTTTTTTAATGTTAATATTTTCGCGTTTCCGCTTTGTGAGGACCGTTTTCATAGATTCCACGCTAAATTCCCATTTACTCTTGTTCCTTAGAAGGTCCTGGCAAACAGGACTCCCCAAAACCGCTCGCCTAGCATCAATTGTTGCCGTTTTTGAGATTCCGTTTCAATTATTTTTTAATTTCTTTTTTGTAATATATTTTTTAGGAAATGTTTCTTTTTTATTATTTCGATTTTACGAGATTTTGAAGCTATCTGTAATAATAAATTGGTTCCGTGTTTAATAAATACATCAAAATCGGGGTTGATGTGATTAAGCATTAAAATACATATTTCTGCCAATATACTCTTTTGATGAAACATAATTTACACTTCTGAGGCGGGGGAGGGGTCGGCGGTGCCGATAGGCGCCGCCGAGAAAATTTTGAATTTCTGACTCAATTTGTTAACAGATTTACAGTCATTTTGAATATTTGGAAAGAAAATTGGTCGGGATTTATTAATTTTCGGGAGAGACTCCTCGGTAAACCCCAACCCGTTCCCGGCCAACTCGTTCACCCTTTTTCAACATTTTTTGGTTTAACTTTCCAATTTTCTTAACAAAATATCAATAAAATCTTCAAAAAAAAACTGCCGCATTTTTGAAATTTGGTTGCAAATAGCTAAAAAATTGAATTAAAAATTGCTCGGCGGCGCCTATCGTCACCGCGACCCCCTCCCCTCCCCGCCTCAGAGCACATCACTGTTCTCAACTGCCTGATTGATTGTTACCGATCTGAAAGAAATTGTTGCCCGAAAATCTTGAGAAACTCTTATTTTGCCACCACAATATCCTCCTTTGCAATTTTGATTATGATATGAAGTAAATTTCGAGACTCGAACAGTATAAAAAAATTTTGGGAAATTACGAGTTACGAGTTACGGATTACGAGTTACAATTTAATTTGTTCATATATTTGTTATATTTTCAAAGAATTGTTATCATTTATTTTTTGCAATAATTTATATTAATCTTTGTACTACCGGTTTTTTATTTTTCATGAATTATATTTATGATTCAGATAGATTTTAGAATTTTAGCTGTTATTCTTTTATTAAGATTTTTTAATTTCAAAGCACTTGCAATTTATGGGTAATTATTTGCTAACTATAAATTCATAAAGCTTTTATTTTTTTAAATAATATTTTTGTTATGTTATTTCGATCACCGCAAAAAACCTGGCTTTGAAATCGAAAAAAGATGTATAAGAATTTTTTAAGTTTAAACTTTAATATTATCCAAATTAGTCTCCGAGTTTGGGAATCTGAACATTTTAATGGACGCCAACTTTTCGATGTAAAAAAGAATGAATGGGGGTGATTGTGCGGAGAAAGGTCAGTGCTCAGTGCCATCGATTGACGATGAAAATTTATGTTGAGAGCAGAGAAATGTGGGGAGGGGAAGAGAGCAAAATAAAACGGTGGGCAGAGAGAAACGATGAATGCAGTGAGAGGGCGGGGGAAGAGAAAGTAAAGATAAGAGCAGAGAAGGGGCAAAAAGCTTTGACAGAGGATGAGAGAAAAGAAAAAATTACGGGACCAAAAAGAGTGGGAAGAGATGCGAGATGAGAGCAGAGAAGGAGAAAAAAAGAAAGCTTAATGATGAAACGTGTGGGCTGAGAAAGAGGGTGAAGAGAAAGCAAAATAATGAGAGCAAAGGGAGGGGGGAGGGAGAAACCATTAAGCGGATCGGAAAAAATTGATTTCAAAATTTGCAGGGTTGCGATTGGCAAAGACAAATCCCAAGTACAAAATGTTGATTTCCAAGTACATAACGGGCCACTTTTTCAAAATCCAAGTACACTCAAAAATTTTCTCCAAAATTAATTTTAGGGCAAAATTTGGGGGTTTACACGAAACCGGAGCCGTATCTGGCCTTGGATTTTGTTGTAGGTGGGTCCGACGGCTCCGTACAGACGCCGTCGGGAAATTTTTTTTATAAATTTCGAAAAAATATTTTCAACAATTGCTAATGTTTCGCGCACTGCGTTTTATTGAAATGTGCCATAAAATTAATTGCATTATTTTCAACGCTTTTCAGTGCTTCATTATATTTTTCCCATTCGCTATTTCTCGACATAATGCAAAAAAACTTAATTTTTTTTAAATTCGATGGTTTTTTCATATTTTCCTTGAAGCGTTAATGTTCAAAAAATTTTCCCACCGGCGCCTATTGGCCCCGCCGGACGAACATCTTAAATCCACAAAGCAAGCAACACAATTACTTCTCTTTGATGTAAATAAAATAAAATAAAGTAACTTGATGAAAACTGGATTTATAAATTGTTTCATTACAAACTCCAATAAAATTTTATCTTTGGGAGTGCATTTTTGTTTATTTTTACAACCGAAAAAACCGGAAATCGGGGGTACCGTTTTTGTTAGGCCGATTTTACGGCCATTTTACCATGAACTGGGGGGTTTGTTCTTGAGATACGGACTCACGAGTAAATAAGCTTGAGCTCGTGGTTATTTAACTATCACCTCGTTGTGATGATTTTACCCGCGATCGATTGCAAAACAAGACTTATTGTTGCAAATTCGCCAAATTGAATAAGGGCATTAGGGCTTTTGTGAAGAAAGAGTTCTTAAAAATTGAATTTTATTTGAATGATAAATTCAGAAAGCAACTATTGTTAACCAACCAAGAATAAGTATATCAAACAATCGACATGAAAACGCTCAGCGAAATTGTTACTTTTTCATATTTTCCAAAACTAAATGCAATAAGTTAAAAAAATTTGTTGAACAAAATATAAAACTCGTCGATTATCGGCGCCAAATTATCATCCAAATCAATGAGTGACATAAAAATTCGCTATAATACACATCATCGGTCTAAAAAAGTTTTTTTAAACAAATGTAAAACCCATTTAATATCGATCTAATGCAACAAATGCCAATGAAACATTGCTAAGTAGGGAAACAATTGTATATAAAAGACGTCTGCTGTGATGTAATCAATTCAGAGTGCGTATCTGTGCTTATTTGGAGGGTCCTAGTCTTATAAAATAAAAATGTCCTTATTTGTAAGATTTGCCCTTATTTGAGACCTTCGTCTTTATTTTTCAAATTTTGCGAAGATTTGCATAATATTTGCCCTTATTTGAGACCTTCGTCCTTTTTTTTTAAATTGCATAATATTTTGATCCAATATTCAAAATGAGAAAATTTCAAAACGAATTGTACAAATTTTCATTACAAATTGAGTAAAAACAAAAATGAGCATCTCCAATCGTTGCGGCACGACAAAAGCATGCTGACAACCTTGAATCAGCAGCATCTGGAGCAGTACAACGGCCATTTTCAACCAAATACAAATTTTACTTGGGGGCAAAAATCATTTTGGTGTTTGGAATTGCCATATCCGCGCATGAGTTGTTCAAACTCTCGGCCAATTTCTTTGGAGTAATGCTACGTTTCTTGGTCCTACAGTTAACATTTGTCATTTTACTGTTGCAACAACGTTGATATGAAAATAAATATGAAAATCATGAAAAGTCGATTATAAATAAATTTTAAGGCATTTTATCAAATATTGCCTAAAACTGAAACAAACGCAGAGGTTTTTGCAAAAAAAAAGTTCATAATTCTTTTATTCTCTAAATTTTTCATCAAAATATGATGCTTCGATTACAATTCGGAAAGCTCTTCAGTTTCTGGTCATTTCTGCTGGGTTTTTGGTACTTTTCCGTTTTGCGTTGCTTATTCCAAATAAGTCTTGCCAATTCCCTCTAACCACAAAAAAGGCAAATTTCTTTCCGATTATAAGTGGTTTCTGCAAGACTTTTTCTTTGTTAATAAAAAGCTTTCCATTGAATTTTGCTTATTTTACTAAAACAAATCATGTAAAATGGTCCGATTTAATTATGCCTCCCAAATAATTTTCGCGCATTTTTTAGTGTTCGCGCGCCATTTTGTTTTTACCAAATTGCTGTGGAAACAGAACAACAAAATTTGTACATACAATAGAAAGGCTATAACAGATTTCCAAATCGATATATCAAATTTTGTAATACGCTTATATAACTTAAATTTTTGTAAACAATTTAGATAAATATTTTAATATTAATTAATTATCTTTTATTTAATTTTTGGCAAAAAAATGCAAAGAATATATAAATCTTAACTTGTGGTAATCTTTTAAAAAACACTGAACGTTGAAGTTACTTAGGGTGTTAACTAAGTTCTGTCGCAAATTTTTTTTGATATTTTAAAAATGCATATCTATCTTATTTTACGGCGGATTACCTTTGTTTGTTCTTTATATGTTTGTTGGACATGTTTTCTTTGTTCTACCCCAATTCCACGATTTCTGCTCTTTTTACTGATTTTTTATGGCGCCTCTAGCAACCATGCCAAAAACTGACAATCGCTCACTAATTGTCCACGAATTTTCTCTGGGACAAAAATCAGCCCCTAGCTCTGCAAAGATTAGTCAATCGAAGGGCGCGGGAGTTGTCTCGCAGCGCACGGTAAAGTGGAGGCGCGCAAAAATTCCGTTATGGCCATGAGAACGTCAAGATCAGCTGCGGCCCCGGAGGCCGTTGCCCGCTTTTGAGGACTACTATCTCGAGGAATTTGAGCTTAATCAGCCCCAGTCTAATGCTTTTGGAAGCTTAAACAATGCTTATCAAGTCTGCAAAAATTAAAGAATTTTGGTTGAGCTAAAAATTTTCTAAGGCATTTTGAACCTTATTGCGAAAAATTGTCCCTAAAAAGGGCCATTTTTGCGCCAAAATTTCTGCTGGAGCAAAATTGGAGTTTCATAAAAAATTAATGGGTGGAGCAATAAACCTCAAATTTTGCCTGAAGCTTCTGCCATCTATGTTCTCACTATCCAAAACTTGAAATTACGATAATCTTATACTGTAAAAGAAAAATAGATTCTCAAACAGAATAGGTTCAAAAAAAACACATTTAGTTTTTGGCCCATAGCTCAGCTCCATTCAAAAGACAGGGGACAAAAATATATCCAGAAAAAAGGCAACATTTTATAGATCATAAAGGTGGATATTTCAAATCATGATAATATTTTGTTGAATTTAAAAAAATAAATTTCCTTCAAAAAAATTTTGCGACAGAACTTAGTTAACACCCTAAGTATATTCCAACAATTTATGCGCATCACACTGAATCGATATTGTTTTCTCTCTTTCTCTGCCCTCGGTTTCTCTCTCACTCCCTCTCTCTGCGCTCACCATTTGCCTCCCTCCCGCCTCCGTCGCACGCGTTCTCTTCCAAATGTGTATGTATATGTATCCTCATCTTCGATTGGTTGGCACTGATGAGTGAGCACTGACCTTTCTCTGCACAACCACACCAATTCATTCATTTTCACATCGAATAGATGGCGTCCATTCCAAAATAGACCCAAAAAAAATGCACAAAATGGGTATTTGTCACACGACGCAAATATTTTTGGGTTTTCATTTTTTCACATCACAGGTGAATTATGCCTATTTAAATTTAGGATAAAATCATTAATTTTTTATTTTAAAAAATTCTAAAAAAACTAAAATTTAAAAAAATCAAAATTTGTTAACAATAAAACAAATGTTGGTTTTTGTTAAAACGACGGATTATATGGATAATAAACATAAATAATATTACATAATTATTTAAATAAAACAATATTAAAACACAAAAAATAAAGTGTAAAGAATTGAGATATATGATTTCGAAATGTGAAATCAAATACCATTTTATAATTTAATTTTAATTGATGCACGCCCAGACAAATCACGTGGATTCTTCAGGATATAAGAAAAAGAAGGATGGAGGCAAAGAAAGTAAATTTTCCAATATATTTTAAAATAAAGCAATCAAAAGGTCGTATGATCGGAATGACCCCCATTATTTAAAAGAAATAAGGTATGCATGCTAAACATTCAATAGAACCACAAAAGTTATGATCAGATAAAAATCTACATACAAATTGCAAATCTCATTTTGTTGCTGAAAGAAGAAAAAAAATTTTGTAAAAGATATTATCAATAAGTTCGCTTTCCGAAATGTTCTTTTGAACGGTACACGATCAATTTAAATGTATTAAATAAGCAAACACATTTTTTTAGGCACGTAAAAAAATGAACCAACATAATTTTAGGTGACTAAAATTAATTTCATTACAGCGCAGCAATAATTTACCTATATGATTTACATATAAAAATCAATATTACAGATATGAAAAGATTTAGGAACAATAAATCGCAACAAAATAATAACTTATCCTTGCATGATCTTATATTTGTAGAGGCTTGTATCTCAAGATTTTAATAAAATGATTTGTAAATTCGAAATTTTTTTTAATTGAAGAATGTATAAATTTATGAGCCCGTTAAAAAGAAAAAACGCCAAAAATTGTCAGGGCCTCTATAGGCTAAGACCAAATGGGATACAAAAACGCTCCAGAATACTGATTACCAATGAAATAATAAATAAGTTGAGAAAAAGCGGCAAGTAAATACCCATATAAATAAAAAAATAAAATTATTTTTTATGATGCAGACTTAGCAATTAAAGATAACAAAAAGGATAAACACGATTAAAGGTTTAGCCAATATAAATAAAATATGGATAAAATATTAACACAGACATTGTTCGTCTTTTATGTTGAAGTCTCAAATTTTACTTCAGACACATAATAAAAAAGAAATATTTATTAGATTTTAGTTTAAACACAAATAAATGGTTTGTTACTGTCTAGTTGTGAAAGTTTATGTTCGCCTACTAGATGAAAATGCTAATTTGTTTAAATCAACACAGGAAAAAGCAAAGAGGTATTTAAATATTTGATATTTTGTAATAAAAAATGATCATAAATAATTTATGTACCGAGAAATAATTAAATTTTATTTAAAAATGATTAAACAATCGTCGAACCAAAAATTGGTCTTAAATTTAAATTTCTTTCCTATCAATTAATGAATTATATTATTTGATGGGATCTATACAATTAAAATATGTAATGACTATAAATTAATTTATATAAATTATATTAATAAAATTTATTATTTCGTTGAGTGCAATTTTAAAATTCTACAGTTACTCTCACAAAAAATTCTGCTATTTTGAGCTCAAAATTACAAATTAACTTAAATCAACTACATCACAAATACGCACCCTGCTGCTGATGACACATGGGCTGAATTGACCCTGTGCAGTTCAGAATGATTGATATAAAACATACAACGGAATACCTTTTGTATTTTTTGACCGTACTTGATGTATTAACCCAACCTATTTGCTACACAGAAGAGTACAGCGAAACATTCGGAAAATTAAAACTAAACAATAAAATTAAAATTTTGTCAAGAGAATTTAAAATAATAATGAAACAAAGGAATAAACAAGTATTTTTATTTCATTGTCTTAATTTATTTATAATAATAAATCATATTAAATGCGCGCCAGGTTTACCGTCCACGAACGCCTAACTGAGCAGAGGATCAAATAATTTTTTCTACACTTAAATTAAGAAAATTTTGCTCCTTATCATAAAAAGTGCGAATAAACCAGATAATTGAGTATAAAATAAATAACAATTTAAGCAAAATTTTATAAAATTATTTTAGGGGTATTGAGAAGTGCGCCGTACCTCTAGGTACGGGAATTTTTAGGTTTTAGATAAAGTGAATGCAAATGTGCGCAATCATTTTGTAAGGGGCAAAAGCTTAAATAAATGGTTGGGTGAACAACGGATGATTGGAACAGTAAAATTACTAGAAATATTGTAAAGTTGAATAAAGAAGCATTACTTTTATAAATTCAAAATATTTAATTATCTAATTTTGGAATAGATTGTGAATAAGCTAAAAATTTTATGAAATAGCAATTGTTAATAGATTTTAATGCCTAGAATATTCATTGCAAAATTTGCTGTTTATTTAATGAATTTTAATCGATTGCCAAAATTGACTGCCACATATAAAAAATTGTATTAGTGTGATATTTTTCCCAACTTAACTAATTAAATTTTCTGTTTATATATTGGGCATTTCACCATATGGCTTCACAAATAAATAAATGTCGGCATTTGACTGCAATCAATAAAATATTAGTAAATTTTGTAAAAGAATAATTAAGTTTTTATGTTGAAGAATATATTTATTGAGGCGGACGGGATCCCGTGAGCAAAAAAGATATCCAATGAAGATACAAATAATGACAGAAAAATTGATTGCCCGCGTGGAAAAACATAAAAATAAATCAGTGACTGAATGAAAATCGGCAAAAATATTATATAAGCACAAGGACATGAAAACATAAAATGTACAGAAAAAGCAACCGCAATTAAATACCCGTTTACATCTCTAATCACGTGTTTTTTTAAGAAATGTTCATATCGTATCATTTTTGCCGCTTAAACGCCATTATTTTATGTCACACATAAGCCGAGTCTGAAATATTTTACAATTATAATATTTATACAAAAATTAATTCAACATTACAAAGCGAGTGTTAATCAAAAAGTTATTAGTCATTCAATTGTTTTGGCAGGCAAAAAAAATCTTTTTAATCTTTATTTAATCGATAAAAAATGATCAACAGTTATTTGGGGGAAATTCACATTCCTTCTAAATTAAGTATACTAATAAATAATGCCCCAAAAAAGCTTTTGTGATTTTATTCGATTACAATAAAAAATATGTTAAATTAAACGCAATCACAAAGTGTAAAATTGAAGGAATTGCAATAATTTTCAAACCAAATTTTGTTTATAAATACCTATGTAAATTAAAAATCATAAAATGATTAAGTAAATTGCTACAAAGTCTCTGGTTAGGCAAATTCATTAAAATTAGAAGGTACTACATTTAATTTAATTTAAAGGAATTTGCATTGTAAAAATATGCCATAATATTCATTTATAATAAATAATTAAAATTAATATTTGCTAAACTTTTTGAATCTTAAAATTGCAAAATAAAGAACGCTTAAACCCATAAATTAAAATAAAATTTGGCGACCTTAAAGTAAATTTATTAAAGAATATAAAAAATTTTAAGGCTATTCTGTTAAAATTAAATCACCAACATGTACATAAAATAAATGCATTTAATTAAAAAATAACTACACCTAACTTTAACAATAAGATAGGGTTTGATGGAAAAGATTGCAATTTTAATATTCAAAAAAGTTTAGCAATCTTAATTATTCATTATAAATGAATATTTATGGCATATTTTTACAATATACATTTCTTAAATTGTTTCGGTTTATAAAGATCTTTTCATTTATTGTTTTTTCTTGAAGGTATTTTATAGTCATTTGAATGTGTGGTTTAAAAAACAGCCGTTTCCGACGCTCCGGTTTTGAGTTTCTGCGAGCAGTGCCACCACTTCAATTTTTGGGTGTCGCAACCGCGTTTCCGTGATTGACGAAGTCAGCATTTTGAGCGTCGGTCAACTCACTTCATTTTTAACAGCAATTGAGTGGTATTATATTTTGTAAGATAAATATTGTTATTTTTTCAATATTTGTTCTAATTTTATAATTTCTAACATTATAAAATTTATAAATTAATATTGGTTTATTATAATTTGTACGATTTGGGCTTTTCTTGTATCCGTGAACGTCTGGACTATTTCTAATCCGTTAATATCTTCTGACAACGTCCATCTATCTTTTCCATCAAACCCTATCTTATTGTTAAAGTTAGGTGTAGTTTTTTTATTAAAATTGCGTTTATTTTATGTACATTTAATTTTAATTAAATTGCATTTATTTTATGTACAGACCGAAAAGGACTAAAGCCTTTGTCCGCGCAAATGCGCTTGTTGCGTTTTTAGTCCGAATTAATTTTAATCAGAATAGCCTTAAAATTTTTATATTAATAAATGTACTTTAAGATCGCCAAATTTTATTTTAATTTATGGGTTTAAGCGTTCTTTATTTTTTAAATGTACTTATGTAAAATTTAAAATCATATCGGAACATTACACATAAAATATGCTAAAATCTGTTTTTATAATTTCAAAAAACTTGAAATTACCAATGGACATTCTTGAGACTCAGTAGGCATAATTATACAAATAAAAAAAAGATAATCAAAAATATAAATTAATTTAGTAACGTGTTGTTATTAATTTATAAGCAGAAAACATTATTATACCAAAGATTTAAAACCCAAACCGAATTTATTATTTGCCAGCGACAACATTCTAGGTGTGACCCATAATCAAGAACACTCGTCCAGCAACATTGTGCTAATCTTTGGACTACCAGTACTTATCGACGGTCGCGTTTTTCTTCACGTTGTTTACGTTGTGCCTCCCGAACCCGAAACAATTACTTTAATTCTGCTGAATTCTCTACCAATAATCAAAAACGGATATAAATAATTAACTAATTTAAGTTTATGTAAAATACTTTAAATTAGAATGATAAATGAATTGATAACCTAATGTAGCCCTAAAATATTTTCAAAAATTTTACGCCTTTTGGCCAAAATAAATAAAAATGCGCTACAGCTAAACAAACCTCTCGTTATAATTTTACAAATAAACGATTTAGAAAATAAACAATGCATATGGAATTATTGGAAATCCTAAGTTGCGTGACATTTATGATGCGTTCGGAGAGCATGAGTTTGGCAATTAAATAGAAAAGCTTTAAGAATTTGTTAAATTGGAAACTTGAGCAGCTGTGGATGCTACCGGGTTTTCGACCACAACTCATAACACATTTATATATTAAATAAAAACTTAAATAGCACAAAAAAATAATGAGAAATATAGCAAATATAAAACACTAAAATAAATATGATGGAGATTAATCACATACAAGAAAATAAAAGTAAGAAAGTAGATTTATTTAATTAGCGTTCTACGTCCCAGAAACACGAAACAATTATTCAACGTTTAGCGATCATAGTGATCTCGCAAAACATTAAAATTGAACAAATCAAATTAATTTATACTATCAAGTAGTGATCGGCCAGAAGGGTCGGTCGGTACTTTTCGGTAAAGTACCGAAAAAGTACCGGTACCGAAAAGTACCGAAAAAGTCCAAAATGTTTCGGTCGGTACTTTTCGGTAAAGTACCGAAAAAGTACCGGTACCGAAAAGTACCGAAAAAAAATTGTCGGTACTTTTTCGGTTTTCGGTACCAAAATTTTTTAGGGTAACTTTTTAACAAAAAAATCGTTTATTTTGAGAATCTTGGCTTATAAATATTTATAATTGAGTTTTGGGAAATTGCGGTTAAAAAAAATCAGCATTCGACCTGTTCCTGTCTAGTGGTAAGAATTTTAATAGTTTTGGATCAGTTTGAAGGGGGATCGGCGGTGCCGATAGGCGCCGCCGAGAAAATTTTTTATTTTTGATGGAATTTGTGAAGAAAAATGGCCCAAAAAATGCATCCAGAAGGGCTAAAAATGATTAAGAAAAATTAAAAAATCAAATAAGATTTCAAAATTTTCCGGACATTATTGAAATCCAGATTCCGAGCTCTTATTTCAAAAACTTTAATTTTAGGTTCAGAAAACAAGAGAAAAAATAAAATTTTAGCCGTTTTATTAGGGGGTTTTTGTAGGTGAACGGCGATGCCGATAGGCGTCGCCGAGAGGCAAAATTAAAATTCTACCTTCAATTTTAAAAAGACACAAAAAACAAAAGAAAGAATGGTAATCAAAATTTAAATGAATTCAGTAAAAAATTAATATCAAAACAAAAATTCCAACAAATGATCAATGACTAATCATTGTTAGATAATATATTTTTACTATAATAACATTGGATCTTACTGAAACCCCTTTTTTAATTTTATTAAAATTTAATTTGCAGTTTTTATTTTATGGATTTTAAAAGTGCAGAAAGATGTCACGAGGTACAGAGAAGTTTACTAAATTTGGAAAGTAAAGAGTCCAACGCATTATTATTCATTATCCAAATATACAAAAAGGTATTTAAATACTAATAAAGATAAAGCCTGTCTCCTTCCTCATCTTCTGCGTTTGAAAAGAAAAATCTCAAAGTATTTTATACAAATACTTAAAAAAATAAAATTAAAATCAATAAATATGTACAATAAAAAATTTTAATATCCGAAATATAACCATTGAAAGTAAAATAATTATTTAATGGAAACTTTAATCTGTGGCATAACAGCAAAATTTTAAGAATTATAATATTTATTTAAAGAAAGAAAAATTTAAATCAAGGTTGAAAGAAAGTCGGTTGCTTCTTACCGATCTTACGATCGTACAACTGTTATTAATATAAATACGTTGACAACACAGTGCTTCGGCGTTATACGGCAGCACCGGTTGAAAAAACTGATTTTAATAAATTCTATAAAGTTAATAAAAAGAATCAGAGTAATTTCTCTATTAATTAAAGAAAATTGCATAGAGATGGATTTGACATGTGTGAATAAATAAAAGAAAGAATAACGGTTGGGGGTTCTACGATTGTGGAAGGGGGGGGGGCGATTGGCCGACCATAGTGTCCGGTCATTTTCTGCCATCAACTGTCGAAATGGAATGGACCAACTTCAACTGCTCCATCTGCGATTCGGGTCTTCTCTGCTATCGTCCACATTTGTATTCGAAACCGATTTTGTGCCTTCACAGTAGCATCAAAAATCTCAATGATTTTCTGCGTGTTGGACAAACAACAACAACAACAACGACGACAGAAGCGGCGACAATGCTCAAATGCGAAACAGATTTGAGCACACTGATTGTGATTTGCAGTGTGCTCGTTGCAGTGCTGTTTTTTGCGCAGGTTGGTTGTTTTTAGGCTATCCATTTCGTTTTTTTTTTTTTTACTTCCAAATCCAAATTGTTCAGGCTGTGCATTTTGGGATGAAGTTGCGCCATGCTCTGGCAAATCGCGCGTTCAAAAAACAAATGCTGCGCCGTCACAGTCAGAGTAAGTTTTACGTTTTTTTTTTAAAGAAAGTTTTACGCTTTTTTTATTCGTTTGGTAATTAGTGTTTACAGGAATGAGCAGCAACCGCCGTCAGCGTGCAGGACAAATGCCGGCACCATTGGTCTTGCCAGAAATGTTGGCAAACATTTCACTGCGACCAACCGGCACCAACTTGACGGATCAGGTAGGGTTTCTCTCTCTCTCTTGTCACTCTAAGTTATTTTTTTCAAGGTCACGGTGCAAAAAGAGGAGCCAGTGTACGATGTGCCCCCTTCCGCTATCGAAGTGCACCTTGAGAACGAAGATGAAGGAAAATGTTGAAAAAAAAAAATTTTTGAAAGTATAATATGATCATTTCATTTTTTGATGAATTCGAATGAATGAAGAATTGGAGAGATTGATGGGGGGGGGTAATTAATTAGGGGAGGGGTCCGTGGGTGTGGGGGTGTGTGGATGCTGCGGCATGCAGCAAGGGAGGGAGGGTCCGAGGAAGGCAGAAAAAAAAAAAGTGTAAAGAGAGTGTGTAGGGTAGAGAAAGAAATTAGTGGAAGGTAGTCAGAGAAAACACTTGTTTATTGCGCAACATTTAAAATGTGAAGTGTCGCACAAATGTTAACGACGAACATCACTGTTCATTCCAATATCGTGGTGAACTGGGCCTGAGATTGGCCTCGTCGGAAACCTGAGAAATCGGGATAACAGAATTAAATATTAAGAACTATGAAAGCTTACAATTGTTGACGAACAAAATTGGGCAAATTGTCAGCGTCGCCATTCTTTTCAACAAGTTCGCGGCATATTTGTTGTAATGGTTTTGGGTTGATCTGAAAATAAAGTTTAAAATAAGTTTAATAAATTGTGCGACTTACAGCAGCGAGAACGTTCTGGGGGACCGGCACTCCGCGTTCGCGCATTAACTCAGCCGCGGCATATAGCCCTTTAAAATCGCTCGCCAGAAGCGTGTCACTTATACACTAAAAAATTTTTAATATTAATTTAAATAAAATTTTGCCTTACACCAACGCCACGCGGTGACATGTAGGTATATCCATAGCATACATATCTAGGATCGTTTTGGTCTCTGTTCCACCAAGTCATCGACATTTTGTGAATAAATAATCTAAAATAGATGAAAATAAGAAGGGAAATAAGAGGTAAAGAGATGGCGAGTAATGCAAATGAGCGCCGCCAAGAATGCATTGACCTCCTTTCGGGAGTCGCCGGCGGCAAACAATCAATGTGCCCAAAAGGAAACCCCCAAATTATTCATATTTGTCCATTTGYATACCCCAAGCAGCTCTCCTTAGAGCTGTAGTTTCAAATTATTTTATTCAGGAATAATTATTTGAAAATGCCGCCTAATGCGGAAAGAAACTCCAGCCCAATCAAGCGACAACCAGCGCAACCGGTCCAAAACAATGGACGACGTTCGCCCGATGAAGAAGATGAGAACGGCGCATTGATGGAGTTGTACGACAACGCACAGCAAGTGAGCTAGTTTATTTTTAACCTCAAACATTTTTATTTTGTAAGGTGCTCCGCGACTGGGGGCCACAACGGGCTGTGCGAGTGATTGCAGCAATCCGCGCATATGCCGTCAACAGAGGAATTCAATGGCCGCGCCGGACAGAGGATTGACAAAAAAACAGTGATCGATAGTCCGACCGATCAACTTTTGAATCAAATTTTGATTTTGAAATAAAATTGTTGAAAAAATATTTGAAAGTAGGGTGTGGGAAGGGGAAAGGGAAATTCTGCAAAACAAACTAGAAATTCACACGGGGCTCTTATTGAACGCCCAGCCTTCCCCTCCCGTTTTCACGACACCGGCACAAAGTAGGCGGAGCCTCAAAGGAAGCTCCATACCAAGTTTGATAYCCTATCAAATTACCTAATCATTATTTAAATTTACAAAAATCCACAT
>MEIZ01000176.1:95476-112221 GCA_001723225.1 Globodera ellingtonae | reverse complement strand
AAACACTGTGTCCCTTTTCCCAAACCTTTGTCCGTTCCCTTGTGAAGGGCAAAAACAACTTACATTTAGCCTACCGCAACAGAGAGTGGGTTTTGTCGGAAGACTGCGAGGCTGTCGAAATGACCAATACATTTTCGCGGGAGGCGGCAACCCACTCCACGCTCAAGCCCAGGCGGCAAACTTCAAAGAAACCCCTCCCCCAACAGTGCGCGAAAACTTCGCGCACCGGCGACGGTCCGGGCCCCAGGCGGCAAACTTCAAAGAAATACCCTCCCCCCAAACCCCATTAATCAACCCCTGGAAGGCCCAATAGGCACGGGCTCAAAAGTGACAGCCCCGAAAAAACCAATCAATCATTTTCACACCCGGCGAAGGTCAGGGATGTGTAACTACTAATATATGCTAGCAAAACAAAAAGTTATTTATTGATAATGATGTAAAATTTTTCTAAATAAATTTTTAGGCAAAAGATCAACGCAATTAATAAATTCATTAAGCCAATTAAAAATATAACAAGAAACTAACACATAATTATTATTTTCTATTCTTTTACTACATGAACCCGATTAAATTGATTTAAAATAAAAAATAAATTAAAATAAATTAAAAAAATAAGAATTACTAAGTATACAATAAATGACTAATTGGACGAATACTTGATTAAGAAATTATTATATAAAGAAGCAAAAAAACACTAATTGCACGCAGAAAGAAAGAACACTGATATTAAATCTCTAATAATTAACAGATTTGATATTAAAAACAAGAAAAAAAATATAAAATTAAATTGATTTTACTTCAAAAATATTATAATCTGCTTAGCTAAATGACAATTAATTATTTAAAAGTTAATGATGGATTTTACCGAAAGGACGGCAAATTTTTTTTTACCTGACCCATACAAAAATCTCTGCTAAGGCGAACTTAAGAAAAAATATATATCATAAAAGAAATAGTTTTATGAATAACAACATTACCTATTTTCCTGAGTTAACAGAATTTTTTATTTAGCGTTTAGTGATTTTACTCGATGTGCCATTTTCTTATTTTTGAAACATTTTTTTGCTCAATGGTCACTGTTGGCTCAAGCTCTTCGTTCTGTGGACAATATCGACCTATCGGTTTGGCATACGGAAAAAAACGGAACTGTACGTGCTTTAACAAAGCCAAAAACTTTTTATATTAGAATTAGACAAAACACAAAATCCATAAAATTAGCTTTTAAAATATAAGCTAATCAATTTGGGTAAAATGCGCAGCATCTGACAAAATTTCGCACCGAACTTTCATCGGTTGGGCAGACGGAACGTTTAAAAATCTCTGCTGAGGCGACCTTAAGAATATTATTCCCATAAAAATATAGTTTATGAATAACAACATTAACTATTTTCCTGAGTTAACCAAAATTTTTTATTTAGCGCTTAGTGATTTTACTCGATGTGCCATTTTCTTATTTATTTTTTAGCTCAATGGTCACTGGTTCGCATTATTCATACATAAGTGGGACACGTGCCTGCTTTGCCAACCGAAGTGCACGTGCAAAGAAAACATATGCAAATTAAATGAAATTATTTTACTGTAAAATTAAAGATTTAAAAAAATTATATTTAAAATTAGCTTTCTAAAATTTTTTTGACCACTTGGCTTTAAAGGGTTTCGCTACATTTTGCTTCAATCGAGTAAATCGGTAGTACAATTTGTGCAAGACAAGATTTAATTGTAAAAAAATCGATTATATAATTTAAATATTCTCATAAATGCAAAATATTAAAATTGTTTTATCTATTCCGCCGGTTTACTTTACATAAATAAAGAAAATAATAGAAATGCAACAAAATAATTTCAAAAAATACAACGAATCTATTTAACCATGATAATGTGATTTTTTATGAACAAACGTGGCATTCATGGTTATTGACTATTTATAAAAAAAATTAAAAACCAAATAAAAAAATATACAATTATAAAAAGCTAAAAAAGTCATTTCTTAAGGAATAGGTGAATAAATTTCTCTAACTGCCATATTACGTCAGAATCAAGCATCGTCGGTCGTTTTTCTATGCTTTCTAGATGTAATTGTCTTATGCTTGCTCGAGATAACTTAATTTTTATATAAAAGATTATAAACTTTAAAAAAATGATGGAAGATGAACGTTGCGCATAAATTAAATAACAACTAAAACTAAAAAAGAAAAAATAAATCTGATGATAAATAAACAATACGAATCAGCAAACTGCTATAAATTTATTCCACAAAAATAATAAACAAAATGTCCCAGAACAAAGTTAATAATTAAGCATAATATGTTAAATTTTATTTTAATTTTTTAATTGATGGAAGCCTTTTTGATAGAAATTTACAATTACAAAAAGATAAAAAATATTAAAATTGCACGGTTATAATATAAAATGCAACGTGGCAAATTAAATTTTTAAATTATTGTGTAAATAAATAATCAAAATCAATGAACTAAATATTAACAAAATCATTGAATATTTAATGGCGTATTTTAAAACAATACGCAGGCAATACGGCCTTAAAATTTAATTAATTTTCAGTTTAAAAAAAGAAACAAAGCAATACAGAAAAAATCAATACTCAGCACTGCTGTAAAAAACGTCACAAAAAAATAAAACAAAATTTCTCAGAGAAAATTGAATTAAACCAAGAAGCAATTAAACTTTATGAAATTTTAAAATGAAGCACGAACTACCAAAATATAAACACCCCGTTTGAAAAGTGACTTTTCACTTTCCAACCGGACAGCTCCGAAAAGCACCCACGTAGGGGTAACCGGAACTGGGGAAGCCGAATCCGGTGTCAGTTTGGCCTCATAAAGCTGCTATAAATTTTTGACAAAATTTATTGAATTACATGTGACATTAAAAACCATACAAATAATAATCAATTTATAAAATGAGCTAATATTAATATTGTTAAATAATAATTGTACTATACGAACTATTCATGAAAATAAGAATTAATTACTGGTTAAATATTGAAACCTAATTAAATTTGAAATAAGAAGGTCTCTTTTTTACTTCAATAAACTAAATTAAAATATACATCCAATCATCAAATATTTGCAAAGCTAAATATTATTCGGAAGCAACAAAAAATTCAAACAACTAACAAAACAAGTTCAACTAAATTATTTATTCAACTGGGGGACAGAAGAAGATATTCTTAAAAATAAAAATAATAAAAAAATATGTAAATCAATATAAATTTTAAATTAATCAAAGGTATTTCTTACTTTTAATTTAAACAACTAATAAAATTAATATTAATTTAAAATGTTAAAAATAAAAAAAAAATTTTTTTTGAGTAAATAAATACTCTAAATCTAAAAACTTTTAAAACATGAAAAAAATTGAAAACAAAAAAACTTCAAATATTTGAACAAAAATTTCTCGGAGAATTTTTCCCCTTTTGCAGAAACGGCCAATAATTGTTAAGCAGCCGAATTGTTCCCTTGTGTTTCAATCTTGTTTGCCCCGACTACGATTGCAGTGAAACGGGCAACTTCCCTAAGAAAACTAAACATTTTGGAGAGCCAGAAAATTCCAATAAAATTAACGAGCGGAATTTAAATACTTGGTATATTTAGTCGCACACATTAAAAGTAATTTCATGTTTTTAAGATTATCTTCACCATTTCAGTTAATAAAAAAATTCTGTTTGGCAAAAAACAAATAATTGAACATAATTTAAAGAATTTAAAATAACTTTTATTTAAAGTTAAATGCAAAGTTTTTATGGAATTCTTATCCAACTAATATGCTGATGGAACACCATCTGCACAAGTTTTCGTTAGAAATAAATAAATAATGAAAAACTAAATCACTGATATTAATAATTAAACTTTAAAAAATCTATTATTAAAATAAAATGGCCTAATCGAAAACATAAAAAAACATGGAAAACAGTTGATGGAAAATCTTGACACTACTCGTACCAAGACCATCAAGCTGTAAGCTCCTCACAGGATATAAATATTTTTCAGGAACAACTACCAAAGAGATTTTCATTTTGTTGCACAAAAAGTATTTTACACAATATTAATAATTTTAAAAGATAAACTGAAAACTTTTGCCGGCCCAAATAAAATCAAAAACTTGAAATATTTAATGGGTTAAAATTAGAGCAAGGACTTGAGGATCGATCGAGATTCCGATCCGGTATCTCGATAAATTTCACGAGATTTTTCGAGATTTTCAATTCTTTTTTTTGATTGTGAATTTCCAAAAGAGAAAATATTATTCAATATTGTGAATCTTATTTGTCGGTGCTGGACAGGAAAAATCAGCAAGATTCCATAAAATTAAAGTTTCAAATTATTAATGAAATTTTTCATTTTTTTGCGCACAAGTTATATAAATTATTTTAGGGAGGGGATGGGTCGGCGGTGCCGATAAATACCCGACCTTCTTCAAAAAAAATTTTATTTTTCTGCAAAGGAAAAGATCTTAACAATGTTTATTAAGAAATTGCTAAATTCTAGAAACTTGGTTAAAAATGAGCAAATACAAATTTAATTTTAAAAATGCTTTCTTAAAAAAAGTACATATCTAACCCCTGGAATAAAGTTTAATCCAGAATTTAATATACATGGGTGCATAAACCAATAACATTTTCGCTAAAGCTACATTTAGGAGAATCCAAATTAAACATAAATTAACAAAATCAAAAGTTGTGAAGGCAACAAGACTCAACAAATCCTGTGGATTTTTTCTTTTGCGAAAAATGTTTGAATTTTAAATTTGTGACCTTTGTGCCCGGACTTGAATTTCATTCAAACAAAAAAGGTCGGGTGTAAAAGTCGTAAGAAAAGTTGGACAGTTCTCGGTTTTTGTGCCATAGCTGTCTGACTCAGACATCTGCACAAAGGAAAGTTCTGGCCTTCGTGACTTAACTTCTTGCGATCACTAAAATAAAAACTTTCAATGTTTATAATTTCCACTAGGAAAATAAAATTTTAATTATAAATTAAAAAATACAAGAAGAAATATTAAATCAAAACTAAATTATAGAGTGACAAATGAAATGCTCAACATACATTAAAAACCCAACCCAATGTCGAAATACAGCGGCCACTTGAAGCTTGATGTTAGTTTCATTTTAAAAAAACATAATGACAAATTAATAAATTTTTAATTAAAAAACAACTCTGCGCGATTGAAAAAAATTCCCACTAAAAAATAAAAATTTATTTTTACTATCGCGACTTTTTTGTTTGCACAGCAAGACCGAAACTTGTACTCTTGACAAGTGCGCCTCTTTGGGTTTTGATGCAGACGCTCAAATCAACTCCAGAATGACTTTCAACAATTCTTTAAAATTTTTTTCAAATAACTCATAAATTTAAAAATCTTAAACAAATATAACTTTTCATCGCAATCATCGATTATTTCATTAAATATTCAAATTAATATCAATTCTTAAATAGTTCATTATTTGATAAGCAAGTAAAATACTAACTGCAGAATTTCTTCATGATTGTGCTACCTCAAAATATTTTAAAATAAAAATATCACTTTTCTATTAATCATTATGTTATTCAAATTCTGTTTCGGAAAATGAGGAGAAATGAATCGTTTGTAATTCTGACATTGTCAACCATTTAAAAAAAAGCAAACATGTAACTGAAGATAAAAATTAATTTTAATATACTAAGGATCGACTTTTTCAAAATTTTCAAAAATATACACCTCTAAGGGTCGACTTTTTATCAAAAAATGCACCCCTAAAAATTGACTTTTTTGCCACTAGAATTCTGCCACCAAAAAATGAAAATTTTTAAAATTCTGCTTATTTTCAAAAAATTTTTCTGAAATGCATTTAATTGACATATAAAAATTTTTATTTTTCTTATTACTTCAATTAGGAAAATATTGCCCATTTTTTGCTATATTTGGAAAAAATTTTCTCCATATTCGTCCATATTTTGCAATTTTTGTCCAATTTGGTCCATATTTTGCATTTTTTTATCCATATTTTATGGCCATATTTCGAGATTTTTTGTCCATATAATTTGTGGTCCTAGTAATAAATAAATGACAAATATTTTTCTAACAAATTTTAAAGTTCAACTTTTTAGCAGTGAGGCAAAAAGATCATTGTATAGGTGGAAGATTTTTATTATTAGTAATTGAAAATTAAATAAAAAAAGAAATCAAATTTAAATAACCATATTATTCAATATAAACTCCTTTAGGGGATTAAAATTTAAGAATTATTATCTTAAACACTAAATTTAAACAATAAAAATTTTTTTGGAGATTTTTAGTCCTTTTCAAGAGAAAAAAATGATTTAGCAAACAGATTGAGCTAAAGCTTAAAACGCAACTTGAAAGGCATTATGTTTATCCAACAAGCATTACAAAATGATATTACATTGAGCTACAGAAGCTCAACTATAAGAAAGATATTTAATAATAAAAAGATATAAAAGAAAATTTTAGAATTAATTGATCTTTAATATCGTGAATTTAAAGCAACAATAATAAGAAAGAACAAAAACAATTCAGAAAATAGTTAAAATAAAACATGCATTTATAAAGCAAAATATTCCTACTATTCATGAATATAAAATATAAAGGTTAAAAATTTCTAAACCCAACTAAAATCCAAAAATTTTGAACACCAAATATATGAACTTGATTTTTAAAAAACCTAATTAATGACAATTTGTACCAATACAACGGGTTCCACTCGTATGATTTTAGCGGAATCAAGGTTAAATTCAATGCTTTTACTGTTCAAGAAACGCTTGTTCCCCCAGGCTGATGCTGATGCTGCTCGCGACAACAAAGTTGTGATCGACTGCAGACGGCAATGTGTTTCTTCTTCGCGGTTTGATGGAAGCTCAACATTGCTTACAAAGTTATGAAAACAAAATATCATATTCATGATTATAAACACAATTGTCATTATCAAGTTTTAGAAATAAACATAAAAAGAAAAAATTAAATTTTGATCTTAATATCTAGGTAGATGAATAACTAACTAATTTAAATGATGTAATACGGTCAATATTCAAAACCTTTTTTTAGATATCAATAAAACAAATCAACAAATAAAGAAACTTGGTCGAATTGATTTTTAATTAAAACTTATTCATAAACTAAACGTCAAAGTTTTTTGGAGGCATAATCTCAGTCGTTCAAATGGGCAATTTTATTAATATAAATATAAGTAGTTTCTTGTATTTTTAAGTAACACAGACGTCACAAGTTGCTTTTTTTAAATCTAATCAATTTGGTCAACATTATTTCCGTTTTATAAAAATATGAATGAGTCTAATTATAACTTAAAGAATTAATAAACAAAAATATAACTTTAAAACCAATAAATCATTTTAAAATGTTATCTTCTAATGTAAAAATATTCTTGTGCAAATAGAGCGTTTTTGCATCGACAAAAAGATTTAAATAATAAAATGTGAATTTGTCAATTGAATAAACGCTTAAATTATTTAATTTGTGAAATAATGAAATTGACAATAATTAATAAAAAATAAATACTTCACTTTTAAATTATAAATATTAAAATAAATTCGTTGTTTATTTTACCAGAATTATATTATTAGCAAGCAAATTGGAAAAGGTTTAAAATTCAATTCATTTCTATAATGATTTGTTAAAGAGAAGGGATAGGATGTTTAGTTGGATACGAATGTTCGACAAAATATCTATTAAGAAATTGAAAAAAGCTTTTAAGAAATAATTAAAACAATTCACACTTTCCGTTCTAAGTTGTCTCAAGACGTCGAAATATTTAAGGCGGGTCTGTTAGAATGTTCTTTACCGTAAATAAGCAACTAAAACTTATGCTAAAAATATTTTAAATTTGATAAATCGAAATACTTCAACTTGAAATTAAAAACGTTTTCATTAGATTTATTGGTAATAAAAATAAAAGGCCTAAATAAAACTTCACTTAATTAAGCAATGAAGATTCGAAACTATCTAATCTAAAGATATTTGGCATGAAGTAAGGCGATTAGTGACTCATGTTGGGCTGTTTCGGCCGTAGCTGTTCGCTCAACAAAGCCAGAATTAATCTTCAGTTCCGTGCTTGTTAATAACAAACAACAATCCATGGAAAATAAAATTAAAGAAGAGTAAAAAAATAACAAATAAAATGTATGCAACCCGGATAATGCTATAATAATATGTAGTTATTACTTTCAGCGCAAAGTAAAAAAAATGAAGAAAAAGAATTAACTAAAAATTGCGTTTAAATAAAGTTGCAAAGGATCAACTTTCTAAATTTTCAAAAATGCACCCCTAAAAATTGACATTTTTGCAACTAAAAATTCTGCCACCAAAAAATGAAAATTTTTAAAATTCTGCTTATTTTCAAAATTTTCTCTGAAATGCCTTTAATTTGCATATAAAAATTTTTATTTCTCTTATTACTTCAATTAGGAAATTTTCCTTTTTTTGCTATATTTGAAAAAAAAATTCTCCATATTTTGCGTTTTTGCCATATTTCGTCCATATTTTACAATTTTTCACCCATATTTTATGGCCATATTTCGAGATTTTTTGTCCATATAAATCGTGGCCCTAATTATTACAAACAGATAGGCAACCCATAAAAAGTTTAATAAATTAATAAAAACGTTTCAAATAAATTATAAAAATGTTTCTGTGTTTATTCTAAACATCAAATCAAAAAAAAAACAAACCGTTTCAGTGTACAATTGAATATGTACCTGTGAAATCCAACTTATAAAAATTACTGTAACTTCAATATGCTATTTTTGCTTTTTCCCCAATCCCACAATCCATCATCACACATGTTTTCGCTCCAAAAAACCCCTTCTGTTCTCTTTGTTGAATTAGAATTGTCCCAATCACAAATCTATTCTTTCGGCATAACCATCCCGACTACAAACCCATCTGCTATACTGCCCATCCTAAATGCTTTCTTCCCAATACAAACCAATTTGTCTACCCAACTCCTGGCCAGTCCAAACTCAACTATTCCCGTATTAAGCGTTGGACCATCCCCCAATTCTCAGGTTATTCATCAAATTTTCCAATAAAAGATTAAAATAATGAGAATTTAAAAACAAATTAAAATAAAAGAATTTATTATTTGGAAAAGTAATTCACTTGCTTTAAAGCTAAACTAGTAAAAGAAGTAAATCAATGAAGCAAAGTAAACCAAAAAATAACTGCACTGAACTGTGTTTTTGTGGCCGAACGTCGAGATCTCGACTTCAAAGACGGTTTAAATCTTTTACTCAACGCAGAAACATGTAAACTATTAAATGAATAAAAAACAAACATCTAACGCGCAAATAAATTGAATTCAATAAAAAAACTAATTGTAATAATTATATATATGTTATAATTGTATGCAATAAAATTTTAATTTTATACAATTATGGCATAGTAGCCAAATATGGCCAGACGGATTGAAGAAATATTTTAAATATGCATTTTAAAGACTTTTTAATTAAACTTTGAGGGTGTACAGAAAAAATCATCCCTGAGTACCACGCCAAAGATGAGTGCTTTACAGATAAGCACGCCGGCTTCATCTATGGGATAATCTTCAAAATAAATAAATGAATGATATTCAACACATTTAAACACAAAAATTTTAAATACATAAAATTGCCATTGATAAAAATACACGCTTTCCCGGATGCGAATGGTCGTAGCGCGAGAAATTGATGAATACTTTTAAATTATTAATAAAATCATTAGCTAATTACAATCTGTATAGGGAATATAATTTGTGATCTTAAAGAAAAATTTTTTTTTCTTTTAACATAAAAAATAGTTAAAATAAGTTTATCAATAATAAATAGAAACATGTATTGCTTCTAAAACAATTAATCTAAGCAAAAAATTTTTACACCATATTTATAGCATTTAATTAAAAACAAATTTATTTTTTAAATTAAGTATTTAAAAGATGCATTTAAAAACATTTTCATTAAATTTAAGGTTTAATAAAGAAAATTAAAGGCATAAATAAATCTTTAAAGTAAATAAATTAATAAAACACAAAAATTATGTACATAAAGTTGCCGTTCATATACATACACCCATTCCATGACGGGAATTGTCGCGCAGCTCGCAGTTGATGGATAATAAATTGAGTTTATTAATAAAAGCTAAATAATTATAAAATAACTTTCCAATGAAAATTAACTAGTTATAAATCCAAGAAACAAAAGAGCAACAAAGAAACGAATTTAACATTCACTTTATAAATCACTTAACAATTTTATCATAAAATCACAGATGACTCATGCACTCTTGCAAACAAAAAACGATTATTTATTGGTTTGTCGCGCATCCTTTTTTAAATAAACTGCATTCTTTCTCTCAATGTAAAAGCATCAATGTTACTCTGAATAAAAGTAAATATGAATGCCAAAAGAGTTTTGCGGAACACGGGCTCCTGCCTCAATGTCTTAGCCAGCAATTCATTTTATGGAACCACAACAAATCAATAAATAACAATGCTTAAGCCTTTTTACAACACCAGAAGAAAGAACTATAGAAAACCTTAAAAAAAAAAATTAAATGAACCAAAAACTAATAGTACTACCAAAAATTTAACAGTAAACATAAAAAAGCAAAGCTGGATCTTAAAAAAATAAAAGAATAAGAAGTTAAATATAAAAAATAATCCTCTCTTAAATACTAAAAAAAAATACGAATTAATGCAAATTCGATTGAATCCCTTATTATTATAAAAAAAACAGAATAAATGTAATACAAAAATAAAAATGGATTACTAAAAAACACTTACTAAAGCAGTGAATGAATAAATTTTATCACACAATAATGTTAAACAAGGAACCGCTATAGTCTCTCGGATCGCAATTGTTTTGAGATTTACACCGCCTGAGATTAACTCGAAATTCTAACATATTATCAAAGTAAAATTAAATTAAATGCAATTAAAACACGGGGAACCGCAAATGCGAATAACCAAAGCGGAACATTTGTGTCGATGATAATCAGATAAAAATATTTATTACTTATGTGGGTATAAAACAACAATTTAATTAAAACGAAAGGCTAATGTTAATCAAAATTTGCGAAATAAGCAATTTGAAGAGATGTTCTAATCTTATATTATTAATTAAATCAGTTAAAATTTAATACCTAAATTACTTCAAAGATTAAAACAAAAATTATTTGAATTGCGACTCCAACTGTAATGGCAGCTTGTCGTTAAAAAAAAATATATGTAAATTATAATTTAGATATTAAAAATTATTCAAAGTATGTATGATATTTGTCTCAATAATTTTCGATTAAATCCCATTAATATAGCAAAGTTATATTTTAATAAAATAATTTATAATCTTAATTCTTATTGTAAGAATTGAAAATGAAAATAAAATTTATGATAAAGATAGAAAATGATCTATAATCATAAGACACAAAAAATAAAAATAAATCAAAAGGGAATGTTAATCAAAACAACCGTTATGATTTTGAAATGAACACCGTTTCCTTATGGTTGGGTCGTAATCCAATTTTTTGTGTAGATCAAATCATTGATCCCGAGATGCGGGAAGAAACAGATTCGAGGAGAGCAACAATATTTTCTTAAGAAATTAACATCTCATTATCTAAACACAAACATGACAAAAAATAAAAGCACCCAAAAATATGCACAAAAAGGAAACAGCAACTGATTTATGTTTAAAACTATTCACAAATAATGTATCGGGATTATAGAAAGCCTTACTTATAATAGACGATATAAGAGAAAAAATTGTGAGGCGCTGAATTGTTTTGTAAAGCTGCATGGCTTGGGCATAGTTGGACACTATGACTAAATAACTGATGTTCCTAGCGTTAAATTGAAAATTACAAACAATTTAAAATTTGAAAACTAAATGAATAATAAGTTAAATAGAATTAATAAACACAAAAAAATCAATTAATTTTAATAAAATATTTTGATAATAAACACCAATGTTAAAGAAAAATACCCTCTGGCAAACATAGTTTTGCAACGAGCCGTGAGAATTTTTTTTAGCTCAAAAGCAGAATTACTTAAAACTAAAAAAATAATTGAATTGATTAAAAATAAAAATTTAGTTTTAACTTTAGATATGCCATATTCATGTAACTATTGTCGATATTGCCTTAATACAATTTTAATAAAAATGTCAACATATTTTTCAGATAAGAAATGCTAAAGTATCTGCGGTGATTCTCAACAAAAAATATTTTTGAAAGTTGTATTAGCAATCACGGGAAGCATTTTTCCATTACAAATTAGAAGCGCGACGCCTCAACAAACCAAACCAATTAAGACTTTGTAATAATAAAACGATGCCTGTGAATTAAAATCTAAAATAAATGTCTTGCTTTCATACACAAATTACTTACAAGTTTAATCAAGATTAAACGCTAAAGTGAAAATTAATTGTAAAAGGTTAATTCAAACTGTATTATGTATAACTGCTTTTTTGCTATCTCTATATAATAAACAAATTGTGATCCAATCGGATCTTTGCTAAAACTTTCGTACGCAAAAAACGATCAGCCCGCTGTACCTTATACAATATCATACCAAGCAATTTTGGATTGTTCAATTTTAATATGAAATAACTTTAGGTCCACATTCATTTAAAATATATTAATTAAAAAACTAACTAATAATACTAAATAATTTTATAAAATAAAGGAATTATATTTGATATACCATGATAAATTATTTTCAGTGGATGACGATCAGCAGGGCGGATTTTTTTTAGGTTCTTACCTGCTTTGTTTTAGTGAGTTATGCACGAAACATTTTTTAGTCGAAATTTCGTCGTTTTAACTCACCTATCCGAACCTAAAAAACCTATTAGGGCAAACCTATTTTATAGTAAAAAAGACTTTTTTACCTTATTTTTGCTTACTGAATTATAATTTTGCATGTAAAAACAAGTCTTTAAGCCATTATTGTTATTTGTACGCACATTTTTTACAACTTTTTTGCATAAGAACGCTATTTTTAGTACCTATTTTTGCACTTTTTTCATCTATTTTAGGTACCTATTTCCATTTTTTGAACCTAAAATTATTATCCCTCACGATCAGGCTTCAGCGTCCGAAGGGAGGAGATGAACGATAATAGGAGTTTTTAATAAAAAATAGTTAAGATTGAAATTCGAGTTTGGAACTCTCGCTTAACATTTGTTTTGCTTAATTAAATTTACACTCGAATAGCAGAGGATTCAACATATATGTGTCACGCTAGCGAGCCTAAAATTTATCGATAAAACAAACTCAACAATTAACAACAAAATGTTAGTTTAGAGCAATTTATTAATTATTAAACAATGCCGCAACTGAGTCTAAATTAGAATTAAATGAAACAATTATTTTATTTAAATAGCAATAATATTACAGATGAAAATTTATAAAAATAGTCAAATTTAGCCAGTTCCGGTTTCTTGATTTTCGCGGTTCGGGGAACAGGTTCCGGTTCCAAATTCGTAAACGGCTAAAAATAAAAAAACCCCCAAGAAAATATTATACACTTCAAATTACACAGAAAATGTTCAATTTAAAAAACGACATGATAAGAAAGTTTGAAACGCACCGGAAACAATTTATTTCAAATGAAGCTTGTTTAAATGAACCATAAGTTGTTTTGACAAATAGTAAAAAATTCAAGCAAAATAAAAATAGTTTCTACTAATCAGCCAAACAACGCTTAGTGTCCTACCAATAATCAAACGAATCCCATTGATACAGTCGACCGCTGACCTCACACAATTAAAAGACCCTTCTGAACATATTAAATCACATATCAGCCCGCATCCAAACTGCTTATTTTATATTTTTTGAACTGCTTTATAAAAAATGCAGGTTTTTATAAATTTAAAAAGAAAAATATATAATGCTTGAAATTGAAAGTTATAAAATACAAAAAGTTTACACTAATTTAAGAAAAAATTGAAAAAATTTTATTTAATCAAAAAGTTCGGAAAGCGCAATGAAACAAACACGATTGATTTTGATTTATTTCTGTACTCAAATATGCAAATAAAAGAAATTCATTAGCAGAAAATATAATATATGAATCGCAACATCAAAAAATATATTGGTTTGGCTAAAAAATATCAATTTAAATCAACAAAATCATTTATAATACCTAATTTTAAAGGTATATCAAAAAAATATTTTTTGAAATTTGGTGTTAGAAATTTCTTCCAATTTCAATATATTTACTTTATTTTGGACCAATTTTCCTAACAAATATCGTTAAAATCTAACATTTCCCGGCTAACGACGTTTTTATATTTTTAATATTTTTTTACTTTTAGGCCTGTTTTAATAAACAAAAAAACCGGTCAGTTTTTATTCTTAAAGTTAAATTAATATAAACATAAATTATTAATAAGAAAAAAGGAAAGAATAACTAATAAATTGTGAAGGTATACCTATCCCGTGCAACCCTAGATCAAAGTTAAAAATTTAAAAAAATATTAACAAATTTTGAACATTAAATTTTGTAAGTTAATAAGTTTAAATTCCCAAGATCAAATGATTTTAACTAAAAATCATAGAAAAAAATCATTTAATAAATAAATAACATGTCATCGAAATATTTAAATAATTAAAATTACATTTGCCAGTAAATTGAAAGATTCAAATTATGTCGCATATAGTCCAAGGAAAAATCCGCTTTGAAAAATCGTTAATCAATTTACTTAATTTCGACCGCAGATCTAATTCAAGTAAGAAATAAACTACGCCCAAATTTATATTGAAAAAACCTTTATTTACATAAATAAAAAATATTTAATAGATAAAAATTAAAAATATTAATATATTCCAACTACTCATATTAATCAATTTTATATATTAAAAACCAAAAAAAAAATTTTGTGGAAAAGTTGGGTCATTTAATCATCTTTCCGGAGAATTCCAAGACCCCGAAATTTAATAAATATTCAGCCGCAAACTCAACTATTTTCCAACCCTCGGCAAGAAGACCCCTTAGTGTTTTAGAAAAAGAAAAAAAATCTTTAACAGGACAAAATAAAAAAATAATCATTAAAAATTAAAATTTCAAAAATTTATAAATTATAAATGATGAATGATGAAAAATTTCATGAGAAAATTTTATAAAAACTGTAAACGCATGGCTCAGACGTCTTAATAAGTGACAACGGGTTCTTATTATACTAATTAGTTATGTATATTAGCTCAGAAATATTTTAAAAATTTAATCAACAACACATCAGATGAAATTAAAAAAATAAATTTTATTTTTTAATGCAATTAAGAGAATTAAATAAACTCTTCAATCTTATAAAAATCAAATACAAAGACAAATTATACGTACATTCAAGGCTTGATAGAGTGAGGTAATGAAAAAATTCATTCACTACTGAGACAAAAGGATCGAAAACTAAGCATATGCAAAACCAACTCTGTTGATTAAATCCCGACATATAGCTATGGACTCATCCATAAGCTGAGAGCAACTGGAGAGCAAAGTGGTGGAAAAAATGGAAAAATTTGACATACCGTATTTTTCCTATTAGTAGCCCATGGGCTTCTATTTTTCAACCCTCCCTCTAGGGGGGGCTACAATTAGAGAGGGGCTTCAAATGGAGAGGGGGCTTCTATTTCTCAACGTATTTTTTTTTTGAATTACATGGGTACTCCCGTATACCTAATTCGAAATTTTCTATTTTTTTCAACCAAAAAAATTTCTTTAATGATAAGAAGCACCATAACAATATTTTATTTGCACAAAATTCATAATTCCACTGAGCCATCACTAACAAAACCGTTTTCTTCGTCTTGCTCCACGTCAACTTCCTCAAACAGTCCTGCAATTCCTTCCGCCAAAAAGTCAAACTCGGCCATTTCGCGAGCCTGTTGCAAACGAAGCATCCCAGTTGGAACCGGGCCATCTTCTTTGAAGCAATGAATTTCTCCATCTTCAGAGCCGTCAAACGCATTGGTTATTCGACGCATCTGGTGGGAAATGTGTAGGTCAAAGGAGCGAAGGAGGTAGAAATAACAATATTGCATTTCTCAAACTTCAGCCAAGTACATTTTCTAACAGGTATCAGTTCTGACAACGGGCCACGACAAACTACGTTTGACCGTAATGTTAACTGGGAGATCGGACGGATACAAAGGTCTTCCTTATGTGCTTTTGCCTCGAAAACGCCCCGATGCCTTAGTCGAAGCAAAATTTAAGAACAAACTTCACCTTGTTTGGGCAGGAAAAATTTGGATGGATGATGCCCTTACAGAAAATTATTTGCAGCGGGTTTTCGGGCAAGGATTTTTTTACAATCGTCTACTCGTATGGGATTCATTTCGCTGCCACATCAGCGATTCTACAAAAAACGCATTGAAGCGATTCAAAATTGATACGGCGGTCGTGCCCGGAGGTCAACCCGATTTTTTGTTTTTTCTAAATTGGTACAACTGTTTCAGGCTGCACAAAATTCGTCCAAGCAGCTGATGTTTGTTGGAATGCACCGTTCAAAGCAAAAATTCGGCAGCAGTACGAAGACTGGATGCTTCATGGAGATAAAACGACGACTTCAAGCGGCAACACACGCGCGGCACCAATGAACATTTACTTGAACTGGATCTATGAAGCTTGGGAGGGCATACCGAAGGAAAATATTTCAAAATCATTTAAAGTAATTATCATAAATTATCATAAACTTGATATGTTTTCAACCATGATTAATTTAGACGTGTGGAATAACCAATGCGTTTGA
>MEIZ01000176.1:47532-90329 GCA_001723225.1 Globodera ellingtonae | reverse complement strand
ATTTTTCCGGCGGCGCCTATCGGCATCGCCGATCCCCACCCCCGCCCCTAAATCAGAATCTCAAAAAAATTATGATGGATGAGGCAATAGAAGTTGAAGAAAATGAGAAAAATATTTTAATAATAATCAATTCCGATTAATCCCGATCCCGGCTAACTCTACTCTCCCGTAAACCTTTTATTGTTTACGAAAATTTATCCGGAATTCCGACGGATTGCGGATTGCGGCTTGCGGATTTTTTTTCGAGATTGCGTATTGCGGATTGCGGATTGCCCGCAATCAGAATCCGATTGCGTGCAGCCCTGATCCGAACACTTCAACTGTGATTAAAAAATGTCAAAACGATAAATATAAGTGAAAGAATTTTTAAACAATAAATAACATAAAAAACGCACAAATAAATCAAGCGCTTAAATTATTTTACAAATTATCCATGATACATGAAATAAACAGTATAAGAATAAGAAAAACAAAAAAATGGACTTACTAACTGTAGCATGAATTCGCCGGCGGCTGCAGGTATGAACGATCAGCTAAGATTATGTTTTAGTGACTTAAAAGCGTATTAAAATATTATCTGGAATTTTAAATCTTGTAGAGAGACAAAATTATTGTTAACAGCTTTTGGCAAAACAAGACAGCAGTGAGAGCGTCATTTAAAATGGCATTCAATTCAACAAATTCTATAATTTGAATTCTTTACCGTATCTATACCAAAATGTGAGTAATAAAAGGCAATCATAGGAAGCGAATTTTGACTCAGCCATAGTGGCCAGATTAGCCAAGCAAAACGGCTAATACCGAGCTTTTTTTGATAATTTGTGGAATTTATGTTGCCCAACGTGTATAAAGATAAAAAATAATTACATTATATAAATTAAATTCTAAACAATATTAATTAAAAATTAAATTTGCAAAACAAAATTTAATGGTTGTGTAAAAATATAAGATTATAAATTAAATATAAAAATGACACCGCTTCCACGATGGAAAACGAAAAAGTGGGGTATCATGCACAAATGTTAGGATGTGAACAACGCTCACGACGACATGAATGAATTTCTAGATGTAAACAAATATTTAGTAAAATGATTACCAAAGATAATTATTAAAATTCATATTTTCTTAACTAGGCCGTCATTTTTAAAAGAGCAAAATAATTTTTATATAAAATGATTTTTTTACAAACAAACGTTGCTGCTTTTTATTTGATAACACGAAAAACCCCAGTAAATAACAAAATCGGAAAAAAGATAATGCACTTAGAATTATGCCAACTTATGCAAAAAATTAAATAAAATCATAAACAACATTAAATGTAATATCAACTTTTGTTGTAGTTAATAAACGATAAAAATAATGTTTCCAAAATAATTCAACTACGTTAAACGAAAAATGGAATTTTGTCGGACTTGGGCTTTGGCAGGGCTTGAACTATATGGTTTGGTGATTTCTAGTAAACATTCTGGCTGGCTTGTTTTGAACGCGAACAGTCTGCCAAATTTCAAGCCATTTCTCTTGAATTCTCTTCAATCAATTTTTGAATCATTTTGCTGCCTAGGACAATACCATTATTTGACACAATCGGTTCGTTATCCTCCACCAAAGATTATTGGAAAAATACCCAGGTGAACAATTCGTTACACGGGGTCCGGACAATTGGACAGTGGACAATCCGACAGTGGGCAATCCGACAGTGAAGACAATCCGACAGAAGTGGACAATCCGACAGTTGGACAATCCGACAGTGAGAATTGCAATGTGATAAGAAAAATGATTGCTGGTCAAAGGGATGAATAAAATTATTATTGCTCGTATCGCATAAAAATGTCAAATATTCTAATAAATGAGCGATCAGAAAAGTGTGTTTGCTGGGAACGGGTAATTTTTGCTGATAAGATGCCAGTTTTGTGGGCTGAAAGAATAAATTACACTCATTCCAAATAAAACCTTCCTTTCTCGAGTTTTTTTTTCGCTAAATGTATTCCTCTTCGTCTTCGGAAGAGGGTGAAATTCATGAAGGACCTCAGGCCAATCTCCAAGAACCCCAACCAAATCTCCAAGCAAACGAAAAAATTTTCATGCTCGCAGAAACAACTTATCAAAAACCAGTTCTTCTGGCAGATGGTTTCGAATACTGTTATGAAGCTGACAGCAAAATTGCAGAGGGTGAAATTATAGTTGTTTTTGCTTATTTTTTGTCGTGTTGAAGGGATTGAAATTTATCGATGTATCCAGCGGAGTCCATACTGTCAAGGCAGAATTCACGTGAATTCTGCTGTGCAACTTGATGCCAACGGACGACAATACAAGATCGGCAAAGTCAAAAATGCGAATCACAATCATCAGGCAACTCATGCATCAGTCCGTCGAGCTCAAATGAATTTGATGGCATCAGCTCGAGTTGAAAACCCAACGTCCACTCGTCTGGCAGTTGATATCACCAGAGCCAACATTCCCGAGGAAATAAGAGCAACAATTGCACCAACTTCATCTGCAATGGGGAGGTCATTTCGTCTAGAAGTTGCAAGACAACGGGGCGAATTTGGGGACAATCTTTTGGATGTTCAAGACCCGGATGCAATTGTGATTGGGCAGAATCTTCGGCCAATTACAATTTTTGATGGATATGTCGAAGGTCAAAGAGTTATTGTCTTTATGTCCGATTTTGGCAGAAATATGCTTCAACTGTATGGGCAGAACATAGCAATCGATGGAACTTTCAAGGTGGGTTCTTTATTTTCGCTATCTAAGAGTATTAAACCCACAAGGTCGCACCTTCACCGTTCACTCAACTGTACAACATTTCTGGCATTCATGATTATGTAGCCATTCCAAGTGCGTATGGGCTGCTTCTCTCAAAAAATGCGCAACATTACAGAGCAGTAAATTTTATTTAATTTTCATTTAACCATTTTATGTTCTTCGTTTTCAAGATTTTCGCTGGAATAAAAAGGGTCATTCCAAATTGGGCGCCGATTACCGTAATGTCAGATTTTGAGCAAGCAGCAATTGTTGCTGTGCGTGAAGAATTTCCGCAGGCGATCCATTCTGGCTGTCTGTTCCACCTGGCACAATCTTTATACAAAAAAGTCCAAACATTGCCGAATTTAAATGCTCTTTTTTGGATGGGAATCAGGAAGGGCATCAGACAAAAGCATTGATTAAAAGTCTTATAAGTTTGGCATTTACACCGACTGGAGAATTATTGTTTCGACACCTATAAATAAATAGTTCTAAATATGTACATTAATTAAATGTCTAATGTAAGGGAGTATTTTGTTTAAATAATAATTAAGTTGCAAATGATGATTTGGTGGAATGATTTAAACTTAAACAATTATTCAACAAAATATTTAAATTAACAGATTCTTCATAGAATCAAACACTATCAACAATCTGATAAGCGTTAATAAAACAACTAATAAAAATATATTGTCGAATTAATTTGTAAATATCTTCATCAACAGCATTTAATATAAGACACTAACTAATCGTCCAGTTAAGCGCCGAACATCTAAGCGTGAATTTTTACAGATTAATATTTTTGTTTATAAATTAATTTTACCGCAATGCAGCGCAAAAATTTTCAAATAAAAATAAAACCAAAGAGATAAGAAAGAAAATGATGATAAAGAAAGATAATGAATATTAAAGAATTTAGATTGAAATACATAAATGATTATAGGTAATGTCAAGAAATTGAAATAAATATGAAAGAAATGCCAAATGGAAAAATAAATTTAACACAAAACCATATTAAATTAAAAAGGCACATGCTCGGCTTCTACCTTTGCCCGGGTAAGATTTAAAAAAATTTCATTTTCTTATTTTATCGTCCGATTGTTGGAACAAGCTCTACTAGAACAAAGACAAACTGCTGATTCTGGACAAAATGATATTTGAAATATTTTTGTAAAAGTAAATTGTAAAATAATATCATACGCCTTTAAATACGATTCAGTAAAGTAAAAACAAATCATTTATTTAAGCAGAGAACATTTTAAAACCTTTTAATAAATAGATTTATAACTTAATATTTTACTTTGCATATAACAAAATTTGAGCCTGAATCGTCAATTTTTGAAAAGTTTTCTATGTAATTAAAATATTTAGAATATAAAACTACAAAATAATAAATCAATTTTAAAATAAATACTGATAAAGTCGAAATATTAAAATGAAACAAATAACTAAAATTATCAACGAATTTTTGGGTAATACCTAGATCATAAACAATTGAATTTGTCGAGGATGCTGTAACAATGCCATGTTTGATATTTCAAAACATATAAACGCTTAATTTTAAATAATTGAATCTTAAAATTGAGTGAATAAACAAAAACTAAACAAAATAATAAACGCAGATGGTATAATATCTTATTACACTTTATTATAAATTATCTAATTAATCAAATGTCTTTAGCCACACCCGCCTCTTTGCTTAATTTTAACCGAATTTTGGACAAATTTCCTCAATATTTTTGAACAGCATATTATAATAGAAAAAAATATATACAAAAATTGTGGTCTATTTAAAAAACCCATTAAATCAAAATAATCAAATAAATAAATAAAATCAAACTTTAAAAAAATAAAACTTCATATTTTTAGTTTGTAAAAGCGTTCTTCGTGATCCGCCTCCGGAAAAAAAGCCGATAATTATGCCTCAATGTAAACAAACTGGTAACCTGCAATTTGGAGAGGTCAATGTCGGCAATTTGTGACTTTAAAAAGCCTTCGCAGCTCACAACCTTAGCGGAAGTTTCCGACGCGTAGAAAGGACGCATAAAAAATAGCTCCTTCCATATTTTTTTGGCGTTCAGTTTTGTAATGAGGGCAAATACTAAAAGGGGAAAAGGCCAAGAAAAAAAGTGATCCTTAAATTAATGCGAGCCCAATTTTAATAGAAACCAGACATTTTTCTGCGTAGGTGTACCTGCACCTGGCACACTTTATTTAGTAAACAATTTTGTATTACTTTGGAAAAAATGAAATAAAATTCTTTATAATTAAGATTGGTCAACATCTGAAAGTCGTGATTATATTTTAATCCAACAAATTTCCTGGGCATACATATATTCATGAATTTTAAGGATATCAGAATATTAAAAAGAACTAAAATATTCAATATTCGTTATAAAATTCAATCTTGAAATTAACATTTATTAATTTCGCTCAAAGATATTATTTACTAATTTATTTTGAACAAGTTTGACTACGCAAAATAATATCAAAAACAAAAAAAAGTTGGATAAAAAAATTTGTAAATTTTACTGATTTTTGGCCCAGAAATCTGATATTTACACTCAATGTACTAATTTTGGAAATTTTTCGATACGACCCTCCGGGTTACCCCTAAGTTCCAAAACCATTTGACAATTAACAATAGCCAATTAAAAAATGCTGGAAAAAGATTTAAAAAATATATAAAAATGAAACTATTAAATCGATAACAAACTATTTCATATTACATAAGAAACGCTTCGTCTGAAGGACTTCTCCCCCCGTCCCTCCCCCGACTTGAAAATTTACGTTTATACAGTTTAATTATATTTACTTTTAATCGAAAATTTAATATGCAAGTAACAAGCATTTATAAAAATGAAACGACATTTGAGTAAATGGTTTAAACTGGCAGAAACGACCAGAATGCTGTTTAAAAAAAAATAAAACTAAAGTAATATTAATGAATGTTATGATTGGGCCTGATTAAGCAAAAATTACAAATTTGCATTACGCCGAATATTATTTCTATCTGCACGCCTTGTTTTGAGCAAAAAATATTTAAACAAATGAAAACATATGAAATAATTTTATTTGCAATTAATAAAAAAATGTTGAAAAATATCAAACATCAAGATTCGAGCAGTCATGGAAAACGCTGGAAAAGTATAATCAAAATTTATTATTAGATTTATTTAAATTCATTTTTAACAATAAACCTAATATTTGCTTAAACAATTGAAAAGCTTAGCCATTAACTAACACAAATAGAATCCAAAAAAACTGTAATAAATGGTCGAAGAAGCACATTGCAATTTGGTGCTTTATGAATCAGATTCGATTTTGGATCTAGGCCGGGTTTACTTAGTAGGTGCTAAAAGCGAACGAAGATTGCAAATGCTGCGCTTGTGCTAGATTTAAATTAATTCAAAAAATTCAAAATTCAAAAACAATAAAAAGTTTAAAAGTAATAACAATCCCAAAAAATACAAAAGCTGCTCAATAACAGGTTAAAAAAATATGTTTATCTAAATAATTAAATATCTATCACATAACAAAATAAAGGAATAGTGAAAATCGAATGTTAATTTTGAGGGAGGAGCGCTTTAATATTTTTGTAAAAAACAGGTAATGCATATAAAAAGCGGGCGCTGCAATTATAAAACAATGGTGCTTACTCCGTGAAGGCCATAAACCTGCACATGCAACGTGTTCATCCAAAGGTGGCACACCCACTTGCGCGGAGTCCATTATTGGCCAGGCCGTGCCATTGAATTTTTGTATATACAATGTACCAAAACTACCTTTTTCTTAAAGCCCAAAGAAAGTATAAGGCAATAAAAAGGGATATGAATGAATAAAAAATTATTTAAATAAATGAATAAACAATCTACTATTTAAATCGAAAAACGTCTTATAAAATAAAGACTATTTAAAATAACATAAAAATTCTTATTAATAACTTTAGGCTGAAAAAAATAAATAACCCAAGTTTTTAAAGTTAGGCCTACTGTATTTATTTTAAATGACATAACAAAAAAAATAACACCTTGTTAACACTGCGTTAATTTAATTAAAATATTTAAAATTAATCATAATTACCCAACAAACTAATTAATTCCTCCCCCCCCCCCTTTGTTGGATACTTCCAATAATATACAAATATTTTAAATATTTCTGGGACCTATTACAAAAATTTAAGTTATTTAACATAAAAATTTATATTTTTTAAATAAATTGGAAATATTTATCGAAGAAGTTGCAGTATTTCTGCTTTTTAAACTTGGGTTTTATATGTAAAAACAAAAGCATTAAAAGTTTGTTACTACTGAAGATATGTAACTCTTATTACTTATACATCATGATGCGAATAATTATAAAACAAACTATTATAGCAAAATCTCATTCGACATACAAACAGTTTAATGATAAATCAAACGATGTAAGAATATCAAAAAATTAATTATTTACAGCTTCTGTTGTGTTTAAAAAGAATAATCTCATAGAAACAAAATATGCTATTAAATTATATTGGTAAGGATTTTTCAAATGCAGATAATATAATGCAAACTTTAAGACAAGTGAATTATTTACGATGTCGATGAAAAAATCCTAAAAATAAACATAGATAAATCGAAATTAAATTAAATATCTTATATAATGCATTATTACAGTATTTGCTACTCAAGATGCTTTTTTGCAATGTCGATGGTATGAAATTTAATACATTAAAAAGTAATTAATAATCATATCTAAATTTTGTAATTTTGCAACAAAAAAGTGCAGTTTTAAATGCGGGTTTTGCAGCGAAAAGTTAGCCAGCCAGCCAGCCGTATTCGAGAGTTCAGTGCAATTTATAAATAGTAAAAATGGCAGTCTTCAAACGTGTTGCTTAACATAAAAAATTAATTAAAAAGTTAATTAATTTAAATATTTTTATTTAAACCATAACAAGGTTACAAAATCATAATTTTATTCAACTAATTAATACATAAAAATAAGATATATTAAAAAATTATTATATGTATAAAGGATGAAATCAAAAAAGAGCAAACTAAATTATTTTTAAAAGGACGATGTTGGCGTGCGGGGCCAACCGCGCAATGATCTTATGATCTTAATTAATAAGGGAAACAAAGCGTGTTTCCCCTTGCTTTGTTGGTGAGGGAGATCTGCAAAGAATTCATATTTATAAAATAAAATAATTGATAAAATAATCTAGTCGACTCTGGAATAAATTAATTTAAAATCAGTAAATTGCTTAGTTTGTTATTAAACAATACACCAATATAAAATCGATCGGAATGCTTAACAAATAACAAGAAACAAAAAACTTATAATAAAAAAAAATAACAAATGGATAAAATTTTTGATCAAATAATTTAGAGTAAAGCAGACTTTAAGCTTGTTAAAAGGACGGGTAAGCGGATTATGACAAAAAAGATTTAAGCTTAGTTGTCAATATACAATAATGCCTAGTAAAAAGTTAATTTATTAAAACTAATTAATAAAACATAATAAGATATAAAGTGTAAAATTAAAACCTATTTTATTAATTCAAAAAATGGTAACCAAGATATATTATAAATGATAATTAATAATTTTATAAATTTAAGCATAAAATCAACTAAAATTATTTTTAAAAAAATCATTTTTTTTTTTGCAAAATAGAACCTGTATCGACGAAAAATGTGCTCAAAGATAACATAACGTCCGGCACCTTTTTAAATGTAATTTGGCTGGAGCCAACACAAATGACACAAAATATTATAAAATAACGAATAATTGCTAAAATAATATACAAGTACTTTAATCTAAATTTTTTTTAACGAACGCTACAAAAGCAAATGGCGCTAACAATGTTGTATAATTAATTTCAAAATCTTCATTTTATCAATAAAAATATTTTTAAGAAAGAACAAAACTGTTGTCATATATGTAAAGAAGGTCTTCTTTACGACAAGATTTTCAAAAAAAAACATAAAATTTTGAAACGCTACTAAAAACGAGAAAAGACTTGTAATAATGCTTGTTATAACATGAAAATAAAACAAATTTTTTTAAAAACGGCACAACCTATTCGTTCCACAGTCTCCAAAAAAGAAAAATTATTTTAAATATATTATTATTAATAATTAAAAATAAATTTACAAGCCTAGACAAAATAAAAGTTGTTTCGCGCCAAGGGACGTGCTATGAATAAAAACTATTTTAATTTTGCAAAGCAATTGCATTTATTGAAAAAACGTTTTTCTGTAAAAAAGGTGTGGAGTTTTTATCAGCATTAAGTGTACCGTATGCAAGGCTGCAGCTGGCATTTTTTAATCATTTAAAAAATAAATCAATTTAAAGTGGTAAAAATTTAAATTTAACAGCGTAAAGTTTAAATAATCTTTTTTTATATACATTTAAACTATTACAAGTGTGCGAAATTCAATAATTTAATAAAATAATATTAGAGTTTGCATACTACATTGTAAACTTTAACTTTAATGCCTTGAAACAAAACAAAATTAATAAAAAAGTGCTGGAAACAGCTCGCATGTAAATCATTAAAGGTGACAAAAACATAAATATTAAAATAAGGATTTATTGAAGACATTTACATAAGGATATCAAATAAAAGGTCAACAAATAAAACATTTGATCATTTGATTTCTCATATTCAAATGTATCTAAAAAACATTTTAGCGGATCAATGGACGTTTAATTCGCTACATTGGGCGCTTAAGTATTCTGGAGTTTTGAAATGTATTTTCGTTTTAGGAGGCGCAGCGAGTGGAGAAACAAGCTAATGGGTTTGAACAAAAAAGCTAAGTGATAACATGGCTGAGTTAGTACACAGTTGTGCATTTATTTATTAGATTCAATAATCGTTTATTGGAGCAACTAGTAAATCTATTAATCTTGCATAATTCCACTACAATCCATTCAAATTGCCTTTTAAACTTAAAAAATCATTCAAATAAATAACAAACAAATAATAAGATTAAACCAGCTTAAAATAACATTAAACTAAAAAATTCAAAACCTGAAAATTTTAACATTTGTAAAACAAATTTTAGAAATATAAATATACCAATTAATGTAAGTAAAAGAATAAATAATTTTAAATAATAATTCTGTTAATGTTTCAGAACTATTAAAATGAAAAACAAATTAAACAAAAAAATCTATCTAAATTTAGCTGCCAAAATTAATCCACCAGCGCTGAATTCTCCAATTATCCAGATGAGATTCTTTGTGAACATTAGAATATTTTCACTATTTCAATGTTAAGGACTAATGCATAAATTATACAATTTTATTTAAAGGTAGGTTCAGGCTGTGTGAACTTGATATTTGTTAAAAATTAATAATTTTACTTAATTTACAAATAAATTTGATAAATGCGATTATAGAAAATGTAACACTAGATTTAATAAAAAGTCAAAAATGTAATATGATTATCTTAAGATAAACATAAGTACTTCAAAATTTTGAGGAAAATATCTATTCAAAAATTGTTATGGTTTTTTGTGATTTTTTCTCGAAAATTATATATGACTTTTTAAATTTTCAACAATTAAACCTTTATGATAATTTGTAAAAATTTTAAATACACAGAAAAGAATGGCTTTGTATTATTTGTTTTCAATGATACAATAAATCTGACGTTGAATATTATAAATTGTGATAAATTACTTATAATTAAATTGGCGGATATATGTGTATCTATAAACTGAATTAAATGTTTTTAAAAAAATAATCAAAAATTGTATTTTTTTAAAGATGAGTTTTTTAAATAAATTAATAAACAGTTATCTATGCAAACTTTTGTTATCAAAAATTAGGATTTCCCAAAATAAAAAATATGACCAAATATTGTTAATAATTAATACGAATATGAATTTTGAACGTGTCTTTCTATTGTTTTAGCGTTTTTATAACTACAATAGTTGCCTGAAATTAAGCCAAAAGCAGCCAACATCTCTGCTGTTTTTATTGAAAAAAATAAATGATGTTAAAAATAAATAGCAAATAAATTTTTTATCAAGATTCAATTTTTTAAAACAAGTCAATTATATACGACGTCGCCGACGCCAACCCGAGGCTGGCTTTTATCCAACCCAAACGTCCATTAACAACTAGAGGAAAAAAAGAATACTCTATAAAGAAATAAAAATTAATTACAGTAAACAGTTCGTATTTACTGGTTTGAAATTGCTTTAAATGAACAATTAAAAAGAAAAGAAATCTTAAAATGAATGAAGCTGACCATAAGCCCAAATGGCACTGCGCAAAAGTTAGCCATCTCAAAATAATAAGGAATTTGAATAAATTTAATTTAAGATTTAATTTAACAATAATTGATAGAATTTTTTAATCAAATTCTAAGGTGTTTTAATTGCCAATCGATGCTTAAAATCTGCAGATATTCCCGAAATTCTTTGAATGCCAGATCTGCTGTCGGCATGGTCACCCCCCTCCCCCGCCCCCGCCGGTCACGTCCATTCGGGCCACAACAAAAGTATGGAATGATGAATGGAGAAAGAAAAAGGAGAGAGAGAGCTTCTCTATTACCCTCTTTTTTGTACTCTTTCTCTGATGCGCTTTTGAGTCTGCGCTCTCTACGTTATTCAATAAATTTGATGCCGACGTCATTTTTAGTCACCGTTCGCCATTCATTCATTCATTCTTTTACACATTCATCCATTTTTTGGTGCAAATTTTGGTGAGCGTTCATCATTTTTCCGATTTGTTTTACATATATGATTTAAAGCGCCATTAGATCGTATGTATGCGCATATATGTCGATTTCCTTTAACTTTTATTAAAATTAGCAGAATTTTGGTATTTTTAATGTTTGTCCCGACTAAACTTTAAAAAGTTATAAAACTGATTATTGGATTCACCTTTTTTTGTATTTGCTGCTATAATTGATCTATTATTTTAAAATGAAACAAATATATCTGACATTGGATTTTGCTAATTGATTATGTAAAAAATAGTAAATTAAAATTTTATAGTTCTAAAATCCATAAAATCATTGACAAAAATTAAATCAACGCAAGTTAAGAAAAAAACAAAGTAATAAATAATTAATTCCAAAACAAAGTCAACTAAACTAAAAAAACATAACAAATAATTTACGTTCATTAAATTTTAATAATTGTATCCATTGAAATATGTACAACAATATAAAATGAATTATTATGTATCTAAAATATTTATTTATTTAAATCGAAATGTGAAGAGTGCTTTCTCTCGGCATTCGTTGAACTAATACGGTCATACTGAATTAAGACTGATATGTGCAAGTCTACGCCCAAAATCATTAAAAATTAATCAAAAAAATATGACGAAAAACAATACTTTTGTCTGTAAATATAATTAAAAAGACATTTAATGTGTTAAATATGAGTGTAAATGATAAAATTTTAAATATGCTTAAAACAAAAAGATCACATTTTACTTCTAAATTTATAAATAAAAAAAGCAAATAAAATTAAGATAAAAATCAACTGTTCACCTACATAAATCAACTCTTCACCTACTAAGCGGTTCTGAATTATCTGATGTTGCTAAAATAATGGAATAAATATGCTTCTCACAAACAAAATGGCAGGCAATTGATCGCAAGCATTGCTGTTTCATATGGTGAGCCGGTTACCATCATGAATTAGTTCGTAAAGCAACAATGTCCGGACAAAAACTGTTCAAGGAACAGAAAATGCAAAATATATTATAAAAACAAATTATTGATTGGCTAAATATTGGATTTCCATACAAAAAATAAATTCTTTTGCAACTGATTTAAAACGGAATAATTTCCTTAACTTAGCAGTGATAATATTGATTTCAATAAATTACGTAAACGACGACCGAGTACCCGCTAATATTTAAAACAGATTATAAAAATGAAATAAATTACTAATTGTGGATTACAAGAAATAGTAAAATTTCCTATAAATCTCGCTATGCTTACTAAAATTTGATTTTTTTAATCTAATCATTATAATATATATAAAATATGACGATTAGAGATGCCAACTACACCTAATCGACTTTAACCAGAGTGAAAGCTATGTCGAAAATAATGTAAGAACACAGAAAATTTAAAAAATGTTTTAATTTACAAAAAAGGCCTTGTTTATTTAATGCCTAGATTCTGAATATTCTTTTTAATTAATGATCCACGAAATTTAATTACTAACAAAAATAACAAAGAGAAACAATGCGTTAAATTGGTAACAATTGTTTTTTTAAATTTATAACATAAAAATTAACTTTTATAAATAACAATTTCTAGTCATAATCCAACTAAAGCAATAACTAAACGATATTTAATAAACAAATCAGAAGATTAAAACACAAATAACCTTAGTTTAAAATTTTAATTCAAATAAAATAGTCTAGATTTCTTCCTAAATACAAAACAATTAATAAAAAAATATATAATTAAAAAAACAATTTAAATATTGCAATTTTTAGAGAAAAGTTTATGTAGCAATTAATTTAGTCATAAGAACCGGTCGCGATACACATGCCTTTAGAACAAAGAAGAGGTGGAAACGCAGCATCGACGCCCACAAATTGAATGTTAAAATCACAGCATGCGGTACTCACAATTCTCGCCTTAACAAAAAAAATTAGCAATTTTCAGTTTTAAATCATCATTTCCCTACTGCTTACTGATGCCAATGGATGGAATGCGCACTTTGAAATGCATGCGAAAATTTAAACTGCGATTAAAATGAATATGAGACTTCAACTATTTGATTTAATGATAAGTTTCATAAAAGATAATATACACAAATGCTTCCGGCAAAATTTAAAGGCCATCGTTAACCAAAAAGTCAATAACAAAGGACCTTGTCAAAAACTGCAACAATTTGTCTAAAATTAATAAACACTAAATTTTTTAACAAATAATAAACCAGTTTGTTGATAACATAATTTGGAGATTACATTGACATAGAAAACCATCCAGGTCAAAGTCAAGATGGATTACGAACTTCAAGCTTTGCAAATAAGTTTATATAATATTTAGGAGAATGCGGATGAAAGTTGCGCCAAAGAAGCACAACGTTTTTCTGGAAAAAAGGTGTGAAGTTTGCATCAACAGTTAAGTGTACCGTATGCAAGGCTGCAGCTGGCATTTTTTAATCATTTAAAAATGAATCAATTTAAAGTGGTAAAAATTTAAATTTAACAACGTAAGGTTGAAATTATCTTTTTTTATAAACATTTAAACTATTACAAGTGTGCGAAATCCAATAATTTAATAATAATAATATTAGAGTTTGCATACTACATTGTAAACTTTAACTTTAATGCCTTGAAACAAAACAAAATTAATAAAAAAGGGCTGGAAACAGCTCGCATGTAAATCATTAAAGGTGACAAAAACATAAATATTAAAATAAGGATTTATTGAAGACATTTACATAAGGATATCAAATAAAAGGTCAACAAATAAAACATTTGATCATTTGATTTCTATATTCAAATGTTGGCATAAAATTTTTAAATTTATTATTTATATAAAACCCCATCGTCTCATATACTCTAAATGTTAGACAAAAATAACAAATAAATTTAAAAAATAATCATTAAACTGCTGATTATAATTAAAAAAACGATTAAAAAGTAAATTGAAATTACTGAAGCATTGGAAAATGAGATTAATGAACTTCAGAAAAACCACGCCGAAAAGAAAAAAACGTCAGGCTAATGATTGAATTTAGCTTAGCTGCCGGATCATCGAAAATGATGAAAAAGCGATGGAGCATTACATTATAAAGCATTGGCATAAATAAAATAAAGAGTACATTTCAGAGGCAAAATAAATAATTAAAGACTAAAAACACGTGTTATACGCAAAAATCTCCCCGTACATACTCCACACCAACGGTTGTCTTTGGAATTGACAAGAAAAGAACAAAAAATAAATCGTTAATGTTTTAATAAAAGAATTCATTCAATTGTAAATAAAATTGTTTGTTGTTATTATCTCATACGTATGTTGGGTATTTAGCAGATAAAGATTTTCATTAATTTTTTCTAAATATAAAACGAAAAGTGCCTCTAAAAATAAAATAAAAGCATCATCGACGCAAGACAAAATTAAAAACGTTTAAAGTTGATTTTTAAGCAAAAAATAATAAAATTTGAGAAAAAAGGCAGAATGTTAATAGTCCTTCAATAAATTTTGAGACAAATTATTGAATTACATGTGAGATTAAAAACCATACAAATTAGAGCATTAATAAAAATGCAAATACATTTATTGTTTGTTTATTTAAGGGAAAACAAAAATTAATTTAAGACGAAAATTCATGGCTTTCCAGACGCAAACGGGCGTACTGCGCGGCCACTAGTGCAACTTATACTCCGAAGAAAAAGGTTAACCCGATTCAACCTTCAAGAAGAATAAAATCAATAATAATTTTAATCAACAAGCAACAGAACAAATCAAACAAAAATAAAATAATTATAAATGTTTTTTACTTTATTTTGTTGCTCTGACCACATATTAAAACACCAATCAATATTAGCAATCAAAAATTTAATACCAACTTAATCATTATTACACATAAGAACAAAGTGAGGATAATAAATGATTTATCAATTAAAAAACAAGTTTATACTTTAAACAAATTGTGGCCACAAAGATATGATAAAAATAATTTGTAAAAAACTACACAAAAAATTTTTTTAAAATAATCATAAAATAATCCAACCGTAAAAAATTATTCTAAATTTAAGGGACTTTTAAGGCCAGGATTTGTGACCAATTTAGAAAAAGCTGATCAGAGACCAGGAAGATGCGCGATTTTTAAATTTTTTTGCATGAACTTATATAAAAAAGTTATAAAACTGATTATATTTTATTCATCTTTTTTGTGTTTGCTATAAATTTTAAATTGAAACAAAACAAATACATCTGGCATAGTCGATTTCGCCTATAAAATTGATTATGTAAAAATAGGAAATTAAAATTTTATATTTCTAAAATCCATAAACCCATTGACAAAAATTAAATGAAACTAAAACAGTTCAACGTCACGTTAAGAAAAAATTGATTAATAAAAAATTAATTTCAAAACAAATAATTTCCGTTCATTAAATTTTAATAATTGTATCCATTGAAATGTACACCAATATAAAATGAATTATTATGTAAATATTAATCCCAATATTTATTTATTTGAAATTAGAAGAGCGCTTTCTGTCATCATCCGTTGAAATACGTTCATACTGAATGAATGCAAGTTTACGCCCAAAATCTTAAAAATTAATCAAAGAAATAAGACGAAAAGCAGTACTTTGTCTATTTACTGTGTTAAATATGAGCGTAAATGATAAAATTTAAATTAAAACAAAAAGATCACATTTTACTTCTAAATTTATACAGCAAATAAAATGGTTCAAATAAATCCAATTGAGTTAAGTTTAGTTATAATTTACAAAGCAAAAATTGGTCAAAAACAATAATTCATACGGGAGTACACAAACAGATTGGTTAAAATCGTAAACAAATTATCAAGATTGGTTAAAACTAAACTAGTAAGATATAAATCAATTTTTCAGTTAATGTTGTTAAAATAAATGGAAATTTATACTATGTTAAAAATAAATGTGCTTCGCACAAACAAAATGGCAGGCAATTAATTGATCGCAAGCGTTGCTGTTTCATATGGTGAGGAGACACGTTTTTGTCTGTCGGGTTCTTACCGTATTATAATAAAAAATAATAACTCATCCATCAATAATTCAACCATAAAAAATAAAATAGAAACAAATATTTAAAATCGATTTAAAAATGTTAGTAAAGAACAATGTCCGGATAAAAACTGTTCAAGGAATAGAATTAGCAAAATATATTATAAAAACAAATAATTGATTTGTGAAAATATTGGATAATTTTATACAAAAAATTAATTCTTTTGCAATGATCTTTATTGTGATTTAGGCGGCTACAAAATTGTAGTAAAATATATTTAACAACAGAAAATTCAAATAATGCTTTAATTTAGATGAAAGGCCTTGATTTTTATTTAATGCCTAAATTCTGACTATTTCTTTACAAAAGTAAATCTATTAATTGTTCTACGAAATTTAATTACAAACAAAAATAACAAAGAGGAACAATGCGTAAAATTGCTAACAATTGTTTAATTTATAACGCGAAAATTAACTTTTATAAATAAAAATTGTAGTCATAATTCAAATAAAGCAATAACTAAACTATATTTAATATAAAAAATCTGAGAAAAATTTATATAGACAATTAATTTAGTCATAAGATAAACCGGCCGCGATTGCCTATAGAACAATGAAGAGGTGGAAGCGCTGCATCAACGCCTACAAAGTGAAGGTCGACCTTTTAAAGGGCGAGATACATAGATAACGAATATACCATGCCAGCTAAATGGAACAAATGATACCTTCGTTACTTAAATGCTACAATTAATTTTTAAACAAATTGGTAAAATATTATTTTTTCATTACTTACAAATTAGTGAAGTGGGCGAGTCGCTAATTAAAAAGAAAGCTATGGTTGGAAAGATTAGCATTTTAATAATTCAAATAAACTAACAACAAAAAAAGATAAAGATATTAAATCTGGCGGTTGATTATTATAAATTCAAACATAAAAACAAAATATTTTCAAATAAATTTAACTCATAAACTTACATTAGGTATATGATTATAACAAAAGCCTTAAGAGAGATTTAAGATTATACTAGATAACGTAAGAAAAAACTAGAAAGGGTTTAATAAAAATTAATTGTTAACCACACGTATTAAAACGCACTTTGAAATGCATGAGAAAATTTCAAATTCGATTCAAATGAATATGAGACCTCAACTAATTTGATTTAACTTGATTTAATTACTTAAAATTTGCATAAAATACATTACTTTGCAATTAAAGCACCTAAAGTATGCCATGCAATACATTAAATGAAATTATTTATCGTACGTTAAATAAAATTAACCATAGTTTAAATAAAAAATATGGATTAGGTAAGAAATAAAGATAAATTATTATTGTCATTAACAGCTCTAGAAATTTTATTTTACCGTAAAAATCATTAAATTGAAAAAACAAAACTTATTATTAAATTGTTCTTGATCTACTGCCAAATTTTCCACTCTTTAAAAAAATTTAGTTGGCCGAAACAGACATATACACAAGCCAACAATCACTCTGTATAAATACATGCATAGTTTTAAAATTGCCCGATACAGGCATTTTAACACGGGCTAAGCAGGTGAGTTTAAAGCGCGCCTCGGCTAATAAATATTGAATAAAAAAACTAATAAATAATGAAAAAATTGAAGCGATATTAAAAAATATTTTCAAGGAGCATTTCGCAAAACTGTAAATAAATTACATCACTAAAAAAAGGAACAAAATCCAGGCAAGAAAGAATAAATAAAAATTTAATATCTTTTGAATAAAAAAATCGATTCCGAATAATTTGGTTGAACAAGCTAATAAAATATTTAGAAAAAACTAACAAAATAAATGAATATATATTGTATCGTTATTAAAAATATATTTTTTACAGAGCATTTAAATAAAAGCAAACTTTTACATGTAATAAGTATTAAAGTGCTTACAATTAAAAAAAAAGATTCATAAGACTAAAGATTTGTTAATTTATTTATTTATCCAAACATTTCTTATTATTTTAGGACTTTTTGGCCATCTTTTTAGCAACATACCATGTGCCGTGACCAGCAATTCCGATGGGTTTATTTGATGTCCCATTACCCAGGGGCTTTCCCCAGACCAAAGCTATACAATTAAGCTACCATTGAAACTAAAATAACAAAACTATTTAAATAATTAAATCCCTAAACCAGACCACATATAAGTCCGTGTGTTTAATAATTCAAAATGCAAACATAAAAACATTTATTTACCATAAATCAACGTTGTGAAATAACCTTAAATTAAAATATATTAAATAATGCAAAATAATTAGGAAAGCAAATTATTTATAATTAAAAAAGAAAGTTTAATATAAGTTAAAAACGAGCTGTTTACACCATAAGTATTTAAATTAATTATTTTATCAAAATATTCAAGTTTAAGAAAAATCATTAAATATAAATATTTTGAACTTCAAAAGTACATTGCATAATTGCTTGATTACGTAAAGGCCGTCCCCTCACCTCCCATTTGTTCGTCGTTAAATGATTTACGCCGCCGCGATTCGAAAAAGCCTCTGTTCTGCTAATCGAAGCTTTTTCATGTTGGATTATCTTCAACAGGCTTAATCTTTATTAATAACATGTACAAATCCTCTTTCGTCTACATCCCCTGCGGCATTGTGTCGTTACACCTTTACGATAAATAATAAGTTTTCATAAAAAAGACATAATTAAGATTAAGAAATATAAATTTTAATCTAACTATTTTATATAATTATGTTCATGTTGCAAATTATGCCCAGACGAATTCAACCATAATTTTAAAAGTGAAATTATTTAAAAAAAATAAGAATATTAACGAACACAATTTAAAAAATTATTTTTTTATAGCCATAAACATTTAAATTCTAATTTTGAATATAATAAATCGATATATTTAAAAAAAAAAATTTAAAATTGCCCGATCCATTGTTCCAGGCATTTTAAAACGGGCTAAGCAGGTGAGTTTAAAGCGCGTCTTTCGAATAAAAAAAATCGTAATTATGAATAATTTATGTGTAAAGCGAAATTATTCTTGAATTTAAATTATCAATAATTCGAAAATTATAGATGCAAATGCCAAAATTGCATGTCTAAATAAAACCCCCCAGCTAAGTAATATAATATTTCAAAACCAAAAAGTTTTATTATTATCCAATTTTTATTTAATTTTTATCAAAAAAAATTGTCTAAACTTATTATTATTGATCACAAAACTTCATAAATAAAAATACAAAATCAAAAAATATTTGATCTGAAGCTCGCACTTATTCAATCGGTAAAAAATGTAGAGGAAAAATGTCAAAAACTAAATATAATGTTTCAATCACCTTAATAAATAAATGTTTAAGGTTAAACAAAGCAAATAAAAATATTTAATAAAATTGCAAAAGTAAGAAATAAGACTATTAAAGGACGCGGAAGTACTAATTATCATGTAAAATATTAGTTAACTACTTAAGTCTAACTTAAAGTCATTATTCAGTATACAATCGGATTAGACTACTATCAATTGGTTGGTACAATATTAGAATTCTATAAAAATCAAAATATATAAAAACAAAATAATTAAACAATTATTTCCCGCAAATAGAAAATTCTATTAAAAAATTAACTTATCTTAATTTTTTTGGCTGGGATGAAAATTTAAAAATCTATAATAGTGATAATTAATTTAAAAAAATTGTTAACAATATTAAATGTTCAATACAAATGTAAACAAAGATATCAAGAATATTCTTGAAGCAAAATGTTTGGTAGGGCAAAGAAAATAAATGGCGCGTTAGCATTTTACTTTTTTTTAATTTAAAAAAAGCCTATCCGTATATGCGTTGTTGTATAGTCGGAACTGCTGTAGTGTCCGCCGATGGAAACTCAGAAGATAAGATGTTAATCAAAAAAAATAAATTTTCAATTCAGTAATTAATTATAATTGCAACGGACGCCAACAAGCTTTTTAATTAAAGAAATGAGTAATAAATGCATTAAACTATAAATATAAAAGTAAATATAAACATACTAATACTTCTCTAAGAAGAAGTAATAAAGAAATTAACAAAATTATAATATTTTTTATCGATTCTACGATTATTTATACTCAGCATGAAATAAATGGGACTACATATAGTCTATTGGCTTTTTGGTAAACGTTTAATGTAAAACATTTTTTTAAAATTAATTTCTATCTTTTTAAATCAACAATTACAAACGATAAATGTTTATTAAACTTTAAAAAAAGTCTCAAAGAACCCAGATTTAAACAATGAAAAATAATTAAGAAAGCAAATTATTTTATAATCAAAACAGAAAGTTTAATACAAGTTAAAAAAGAGAAGTATTTAAGTTAATTATTTTTAAACAAATATATTGATTTTTCTTCTTTAATCTTTAAATGTGATCGACTGGTGCAGCAACAATGTTCTGCCCGAATTGCATAAGAAACATGATCGAGAAAATAAAATAAAATTGACTGCAAATGACCCTAATTAAATATGGAAAATTTATAAATATTAAATCTTAAAGAATTCAAAAAAAGGGAATTTCTATTTATAAATATGACAATATTGAGCGATGTTGTGATAAGCCATAAAAATACACTTAAACACCAAAAATAATATTTTTATAATCATTATTTATGCAATTAATGTAGTATCTAAAAAAATATGTATTTCCAACTGTAGATAATTTTTACCTCTATATAAATCAAACTATAAGAAACAGCACATAAATATTGTTTTCAAAAATTATAAATCAAGACATTACTTACAAAAAAAAAATTAAAAAATTGTTGAAACAAACCATGTTACAAGCAATACAACGCACTGCAATGCATTGGTGCATCAACCGCGCAGCCGATAGAAACTGGCTACCATTTGAGCACAGACAAACCGATGGCTAAAATTTTGAAATTTAAAATTGCGAATACCAAAAAACTATTCTTAAATTGTAAAGATTCATAATAATTAATAAATAACTTATGAAGTATTTTAATTAAAAACAACTAGTGAATTTCAATCAGTTGAGTGCTGATCAACGGCTGGTGAGAAACCGTTGTCAGAGCGGTCGAAGGAGACGGTGGCATTTCGTCGGTTGACCCGAACACACAATGCATTGGATCGTGCATACATGGTTTTCTTGCAGTTCACTCTTTTTTTGGAAAAAACCTTAACTTAATTAATTGAATATAAAAGATTTATTCCGAATATCGGGGTTTTTGATTAAAAAAAACACCAAAGGTGTGTTGGAGTTAGAAAAAGTTTTGTTTTGTTTTTTAGACCAAACTTAATTTCTCAAATGATTTTTCAATTTTAGTAGACGGTTCAACTCCTTTTCCTGTAATAAATCAAATATGCATTTTAAGAAAATCTAAATACCTGTTATTATAAAATTATATAAAGGATGCACTCACTCTCCTATGTCAATTTAACCCAGACTATATTTTATAGAATATTTATAAACCTATTTTGCAATATGTTTAAAGGCATATCCGTTAATAACCAATCAAATTTTAAACCTTTTTCTTTTTATGGTAAATTTAGTTATATAATTAGACATGGAGGAAACACATTAATCAATGAGGAAAAAAATAAGAAAAAAATATCCAATTCGTCATTTATTATTTTACTTTAAATACAAAATAATTTTGCAAAAGAAATAGAATGCGAGCTTAGTTTATTGAATGTAAAAGTATTTAGCAGACATTTTTTCTTCACATCGGAGCTTCATTTACAATCTTAAATATTATTAAATAAACGTTTATAAGTGGAATTCGTCGGAACGCTCCAACCATATGAATAATTTATATTTATTTTATGAATTGCCCGATATCACTAAGAGATAATAAGTACACGGCCAGCAGTTTCCAGGCATTTATTTCCTATAATTTGACTAAAAATAAGACAAAAACAAAATAAGCTTTACCAATTTAAATATTTTTTAAACAATATCTTTTTAATAAGCAATTATTTTTTAATGATTTGACAACATATGGCATGGGATACATTAAAAAAAGTTTAAAACACCACAAATTACCTACCTACCTCAATTTTAATTATTGTAACAAAGGCCTTTATTAATGCAAATCGAAGCTTCTGTGCTGATGGCGTTTTGAGGAAAAAATATTATAACCTTAAAAAAATAAAAGTTTAGGAATTTAATAATTAGAAAATTACCTTAAATTGCAAATGGTTTGAAATTAAAAATGCAAATATATGCGACACAAGAGAATGTTAATAAAAAAACAGCTAAAAATTCTAAAAGTTATCTAAAAACATCAAAATATAATATAATCATGCAAAATTTAAAAATCCTCAATAACCATTTGAGCTTGCAAACGGGCGGCACTGGATTGTCATGTGTCGGCAGTACAAAGATTTATATTAAAGTAAAACAAATATAATCAAAATGATAACACAAAATAAAACATATGAATATGAATAAATCCGATACTCTTGGGCATGAACTAAATCTTAATGATACCCTTTTTAATTTAAAAAATTAATATAATTGTTTTACATGGGGAATACATTTAAGATTTATTTACAATTTCCACCGAAAATAGTTAATTCTTTACATTTGAAGAAGTTTTGGCATGATTTTTACAAATAAACAAAAATATTAAACATACCGTCAAGCTTATAAGATATTGTAATTCAAAGATAATATAAAATGCTAAATAAGATGACGTAACTTTTTAACTACGTTCATTATATATTTTTTAAATTGTGATTTCTACAAGCTCTTGACACTTATTTAAACAGAACAAAATTAAAGAAAAATCAAGAGCAACATCAGCATTACAATGGAGTAAAACGTAGTTACCTGTCATTTTTAATTACAATCCAAAATAAAAAAAAACTATATAAATAATAATCATAAAAAAATTCTGTAATCAATCCAGTTAATTTAAAAGAATATAATTATGTTTCAAATAAATTATTTTTGAAAAGCTTTTTCTGCCAGCATTTGGGTTTTTCCAACTTTGCTCAATGTGACCCAGTCGAATTTTTTGGATGTCTCAGGTCAGCTTGCATAACAATTTGTTTCCTCCATATAATTCTGTGCGAGACGGCATCCCGTCATTTTAGCACGCCTACTGCAATGCGAGTGAGGCTGGAGCTGCAAAAAGGCAAAAAGGACGCACAAAATAATGTATAACTCAACAAAACAATAAAACAACGAAGTTTGAACAACATTAAAAATTAGCAATAAGTTGGCATTGATATAAATAAAACACAGTAAAAATAGGAAAAAACATTATATTTATACACAAAATTAACTATACATAATACGTGCTGGTTATATCATGTCAAAAGATATTTATTTTATTTCTTACTAAATATCAAACACATTTACTTTATCGTAAAAATTTTAAATTGTTTACAATTTAAATTTTGTATGTAAAAAACTTGAAATTATTTACTGGCACAACGTTATTTAGAGCCTCGTCCAAGCTAAACGGGTTAAACTACAATTGGGAGAACTTGATTTTTATTTAATGCCTAAATCTGACTATTTTTTTACAAAAGTAAATCTATTAATTGTTCTACGAAATTTAATTATGAACAAAATTAACAAAGATGCTAACTAGGGTTGCTCACGGTCGGTTTTAAACCGGTACCCCCGGTTTTCGGTTAGGCCGGTTTTGCGACCCCCGGTTTTCGGTTTCGGTTTTTGGCCGACACCCGGTTAATATGGTGATACCGTAAGGCAATAATTTTGTACCTATTCCTTAACGTGTTTGCATAAAGGAGCCCTGCCATTGAAAATGTCCTCTCACTGCATACAGAAGTGGCAGGAACTGACAAAAAAGTATGGCCCCCTCAGCAATCAAAGGAAAACGAAATTTGTTGTTGCTCCACCATTCAAAAACATTTTCATCCCTCCCCAGTCGAACAATTCTATGCCGGAAAAGATTGAATTCAGCCTGAAACAACTCATCAGTTTTTAAACAATTCCAATTGTTACTATATAAGCAGATTTTAATTCTCTCTGCGAATCCGTTGATTTTTGGGAAAGAGCCGATGGCGATCTAACGTCACGCGCCCACAAATCATCCATCGAATCTTCGTCCAAAGGATCAATTCCGACCTTAGCAAACTCCTGATCATCAAATTCTGCAGTTCTTGCTTCGGCAACTGTTGTTGTACTGACACTGTCTCGGGGATCAACCAACATGGAGAGTCTCAATATTTTGTTTGATTCAATTGCCGCCAAACGAACTTGCAAATTTTGTGCCAAATTTTCTGAAATCATTTGGACATCCGCATTCCGACAACGCCTTTCTTGCAAAAATAACAAATCTTTTTTTGCAGTCGGAATATACGCTGAAGCTATGGACTGCTCTTGCGATAGCTTAATTTTTATGTTTTCAAAACGAAAAATTCGAAAAGAACCCACCCTGCAAGTTTCCACATGAAAAACTTTGAGCACTTTGCATAATTCTCCAATTATAACAAAATCTTCTCTGTTGAGCGGCTCAAGAACTTAGGAGTCTGAAATTGATTCGTTTTAGTTAACAAATTAGGCTTAACCATTTCTGCATTTTCCGACTCAAACAATTTGAGCGCATCCTCATGATTTTTGGTCTTCAGATGATTAATCATATTTGATGTCGATCGGTCTTTGGGTGTCATCAATAACTCACCACATTTCAGGCATTTTCTCTTTGTTTCGGCTCCCGCTTTAACTTCAGAAAAGAATTTCCAAATTTTTGCGACCATCGCGCAATCTCTTAAATTAAAAAATACCGAATAACAAATATAGAAATATGGTTGAAGCATGAACAACACAATTACTATCGCAATTTTTGGTGTAAAAGTCAATTAGTTCGTGCAAACTGAATTATTAATTAAAAAATCATTTTTTGGCAAAATGTCGGATACAATATTTAATTTTCTCAACAAACTCCCATGCCATCATTAGGGGTGTAATTTTCAAACCGAAAAAAACCGATAAACCGGTACCCCCGGTTTATCGGTTAGGCCGGTTTTACGACCCCCGGTTTTCGGTTTCGGTTTTTGGGCCAAAAAAGCCGGTTTTCGGTTTCGGTTTCGGTTCGGTTAACCGACCGTGAGCAACCCTAATGCTAACAATTGTTTTTAAAAATTTCTAACGTGAAAATTAACTTTTATTAATAACGACACAAACAACCTTAGTTTAAAATTTAGTTTAAATATTTAAAATAAAATAGTCTAGATTTCTTCCTGAATACGAAAAAAAATATTTAATTAAATTTGCAAAGTTAGAGCAAAGTTGGAAAGCAGCATCGACGCCCATAAAAACGCACTTTGAAATGCATGAGAAAATTTCAAATTCGATTAAAATGAATATGAGACCTCAACTAATTTGATTTAAATTAATTTAATTACTTAAAATTTGCACAAAATACATTACTTTGCAATTCAGCACTTAGGAGTTTTCCATGCAACACATTAAAGGAAATTAATTTATTGTGCATTAAATTAAATTAACATAGTATACATTTTCAGTCTCTTTACATAAAATAAACTTCTAAACAAAAAAGAACATTTTTTTTAACTGAAAAAGATCAGTACAATGGTGTTATTACGCGACCATAGAGTAACTTTAGACGAGTCTTCATCAAAAAATATGTTTAAGCCGACACGAGTCGACGTTACAAATTTTAAATTCAAAAACTAAACAATATTAATTTTACGATAATAAGACAGTTTATCTAACGTTTTTTCATTTAAATCGGAAAACTAGACATAACTACATACACAAAACTTAAAATAAACATGAATTATAACACACTGCTGGGAACCGAAACATTGCTTTGATGCATTGACCGCGGTTCAAGAATGAAGAAACAATAAACAAATGAATTTTTATAAATTTTGAAAAGACCCATAATTTCCTAAAATGATATTAGTTTATATGAAAATAAAACATTTTTTAATAGATAATATACACAAATACTCGGCAAAATTTAAAGGCCATCGTTAACCTAAAAAGTCAATACAAAGGGCATTGTCAAAAAAATTGCGACAATTTGACTAAAATGAATTCCAAAATTATTTTTAAGTCAACCAAATCAGCAAATTAATACAACTGAAAATCATAAAACATAAATCTATTTCGAGAATATTAAATTTGAGTTTACGTTCTTTTAAGTTTTTATTAATAGACACTAAATTTTTTTAACAAATAATAAAGGAGTTTGTTGGGCAGACAATAAACAAATATATTAAGTTAACAAGGTTATACGAATTTTACTTATATAATCTTATAATCACTGGGTTTTCTATGAACTTGCGTGAGTTGTGTATTCTCACACATCTACCGCCGTTATCAGCGGATATGATTTTATTCTTCGAATTCCACTAGCAATCAATTAGAATTGCCAAAACATAGCAACAAAAAATTGCAATAAAATTTTAATACATAAAAAATCATTCAAATAAATAGATGTTTTGCATAATATCCAAACAAATATTCAAAAAAATAAATAGAATTATTAAAGTTTAAAGACGTGAAAATGATAAAATTTGGCGTGTAAAAAATTGGGTAAAAATCCGATTCGTTCATAATAATGAAAACAAAATGTGCTCTCGAGAGAAACATCTTTTTATGAGACAAATTGCAAAATTTATTAATTACGGAATTTACTTTGTTAAAAATTATACTTTAATAAAATGTTTTGTTCGTACCAAAAAGGCATTTGAATGGTTGGTTTTTACACGACGCTTTAATTAATTCAAAAACTAAAGCTTTAATTACCCAAACTTTAATTTGCGGACTGGAAAAAATAATTAAAATCCAAAAATAAGCTGTATCTTGGTAATTGGAATTCTTATATTCCCTGAGAAATTCATGAAAATAAAAATAATACATGATGTAATTTGGTTTATTGCTGATTTCATTTAAAAAAACTGTAAATACTTCATAATCACCGTATCTTCGGAAAGTTCGCTTTTCGATTATTGCCCATCATCCTTTAAATAAAATATTATTTAAATCTGAAAATCACATAACATAATAAAATAAAATAAAATAATTAATAATTAAAAAAATTTTTTTAAATGCTTAAAGCAAAATAATAAATAAGTTAAGCCTTTATACTTGAAATTATATTAATATTTGAAAGTTGCCAAAATGTTAACAAAGCCCTACAATTACGCCTTAGCAAAGGCAACCGTTGCTGGTAATTTAAAATATTTTCAAGCTTTAAATTTAACAAAATGTCCAACGAATGCGACTCTGGGAAAACTGGCTGCTCAAAAAAGAACAAAGTATATTTCAAATATTAAAAACTACAGTGGGAAAATAATACAATGAAACTGTTCGTCAAAAAATGAATGAAACAAATTGTCAAATGGACGGAAAATGATTAATTTACTCGGAAATCGAAACTTATTTTAAGTTAAATGTTCAGCATGAAAGGATAAAAAAATGTTAAGTAATTTTATCAATTAATTAAAAGAATAATTTATTAAATGAATAAAAACTTAGATACTTACAAATTATAAATTGAATTTTTGTTTTAGAACAATAACCACAAACAATCACAAAGCAACTATTCATTAAAACATAAATAAATGTAAAGAATATTGAGTGGCTCTTCGGAAAGGTGGAACGAGGACCAAACAAAAATCTGTTCTTATGAAAAAAAATTATAATTTATTACAAAAAACTAATAATGTTAAATGTCTAATAATAAAATTAAAATTATTTATATAATGAATTAAATAATTAGAACTTTCATAATTGATTTAGTATTTGAATACGAATACCTACAGACATAAGCGCATTAAAAATAAAAAAATGTTGATATATTAAACAAATTTTTGCATATAATCAATAATAATTTTACACGTTTTAAATCTAATAAATCACGAGTTAAAAAATAGGTATATTAAAAATTTGATTTATATTTTTTCAATTTTTTTAAACAATTTATAAACTAATTTTGAATTAAACAATTTATAAACTAATTTTGTTTATATTATAAATAATTTTGTATTTAAACAAAGGCGCCAAAGCGTGCCCACCGCTCCTCCGCCCTCCATCAATTATATTTATTCAAAATCTACACTTGATTTTCTTAAAATTAATATTAAAAATACAAATTAAAATATAATGTTTAATAAAAAATCTAGGCAAGAATATTTACCCCCAGATATATTTAAATATTCAAAAGTAAAAGACATTTACGCCATCGGTGTTGAATACTAGAAAATTAAAACCATTATTTAAAAAAAAAAAAGAAGTAAAACGCGACTCTAACAATTGCCAAATAATGAAAGCAAAATGATGAGTCGGAAAAAGAGGGGGAAGAGAAACAAAATAATTTTAGGAAAGTTGCATTTGTTTTCTTTATAATAATTAGGGATGGATTTATAGTTCCTAAAAACCCCAAAATAGTGTTAGTTCAATAGTTCTTCAAAAACCTCAAAATAAGCACTAAAAATTGCTTAAATAGTTCTTATCTCCCCCTTCTACCCCCACCTCATTCATATTTACATCGAATAGTTTTGTTGGCGTCTATTGGACCAGAAATGTACAAAATATGTGATATTTCTCCCTTTGTTTAACAAAATATTGAAATAAATGCATTATTTTAGTAAATATGTATAATTTAACAATTGTTTTGCATCCGGTAGCAATACCGGGTTCGATCATGAAAAGGCATGTACCTGTGATTTTTCTTTACATCGCAGCTTCATTAACAATCTTAAATATTATTAAATAAACGTTTATCAGTGGAATTCGTCGGAACAGCTAAGATTTCTTTACAATTTCCATCGAAAATAGTTAATTACCGAATTGAAATACTAATAACTAATATAAAAATATATCTAATTTCAATAATTAAAAAAATTTAAAAATCTGTAAACAAAGGAACTGTTACCTAAAAAAATCATAAACACGGTTTGTTAAGTAAGGTTATGTAAAACGTCATGCGCGGCTATTATTTTAAACTACTTAGAATGTCTATTTGAATTATTATGTTTAATAATAGCATAACGAAACAGTGAAAATCAACCTATTTGGCGACCATCGCGTACTTGCCTAAGAAGATCAATGCGTTGTATTGTGTCTTGTTAAGAGAGGTTAAGCGCCGGCAATTTGTATAAGGACAATTTCATGATGTTTACAGAAATGTCGCCTGAAACATTTGCGGTAAATTTTGAAATAATATTGATAAATAATTGTCAATTGTTACTAAATTAACTAAAAATTGAAAAAAGTGAATATATTTTCAACAATTAAATAAATAAATTTTACTAATATAATCAATAATAAAAAGTGATTTATAATTTTAGGTGGTAAATATAAAGGCCCGCAAAAATACAATTTGAAAGAGAAACCAGACAAACGAACCGACATAGCAAAAACCTACGCTTTCTCAACAGAGGGTCAATATTGATAACATTGAAAAAGGTTTAATAATAATTTTCAATAATTAAGTTAAATAAATTAAATCAATAAAAAGTAATGTATCAATGAATTAGATGGTAAATATAAAAATTTCATTGCGCTCAAGCAATGTGACGCAGGCGAAGTGCCAGATTTAAATTATAAAAAAATCAGCTAAAAATGCTAAAAATAACAAACTTAAATTAGGTAAAATAAAGCAGAAAAATTAGTAACAAAAAGATTGATCTGCAACATGTTGTTCTACATATTTAATATTTGTTAATAAATTGTTTTAAATAAATAAATGATTGCATACTAAACAAATAACAAAGAGCATTTTATTTAAAATAAAAATAATCTACTACAGAAATGGTTAAAAGAATACAAGCAAACGCAAAATTAGGAATTGCTGTTTTATAAATGATTAAATAAAAAAATAAATATATTCATAAACATAGAAACATTTTAATAATAATGTGTCTTTTTTAAGCGGCCGGAACTCCATCGTGCGAAAAACATACGAGTTAATCGCTGTTAGTCGTTAAATTGAATATTATTTTTATATGTTATAGTTAAGAAAGAACTAAAATGCAATAATCCGACAGGACTGAACGATGCAGAATGTAAAATTTATTTCTTCAAATCAACAATTTACATTTGGGAAAAATTATGACAATGGATAAGCAACAAAACCCAACGACTATGCGCAACCATCAAAATCCATAATCTATCTCCTCGGCTTTTTCAATAAACATTTGCTGAGTTTTTTCATTCAAAATATGAATAGTAAATATGATCCTAATTTTAAACAAATAAAAAAATATAAATTAGTATACTAAAATTAAACTGGGTCGATTTACAAAAATTTATAAAAAAAAGTTGAAAAAGCCAAGAAATTAATTTATGAAAAAAAACAAAAGCTGGGATGCGTTTTTTGTTTTTTTATACCTGAATAAGTTAAGAAACCTTTTTTCTGATATCCAGTTAGTAGTCCAATTCTAGTAAATAAAACCATTGAAACGATAATGTTTATTTAAACTTTAAACAAAGTCTGAAAATCCAAAAATTTAATCTTTATTTACTTTTATTTTTTGTCCTTAAATACTAATTTATTTATCTTATACGTATTATCAATCTTAATTGGCTTTTAAATATTTTAGTTACATTAATATTACAAATAAACAATACTTAAATCACGCTATTAAATGATAAACAGTCATAATAAATCGAGCCGAGATTTATAAAACAATTCTTTTACCTATGTATTAAATGAAATAATTATTTTCTACGTATATAAAGCTCACGCTCTGACTGATCTTCATTCTGAAAAGTCCTTCAGCAACAGTATAATTTTCATAAAATTTTTCAACATTTTTTAAAATAAATTTAAATTTAAATTACCCAAACACAAATATTTATAAACGGTTTAAAAAGGTTAAGAAATATGACTAAATTTCAAGGCACATTAACAACGGTGTTTATGTCAAACAACAGCGGCGCAAAACAACGCTGCGGCCAATCAAGTTTATAATCCAAACAAAATTTTAAATTCTAAATAATAAAAAGAATTTGTGGAGATTTGTCTTTTTGTACAGCTCCAAAAGGCGACCTTTAAGCTCAGAAAAAGCCGAACTCAATTACAAAAATTATTTTTTTATAGCCAATAAACATTTAAATTCTAATTTGAATATAATAAATCGAAATAAAAAAAAAAATTATTCAGGCAATTGGACTATTCGCAATGCAAAATTAATTTACGGGTGATCAGAAGTGATCTCCTCCGGCGCAAAAAAAATTAGTGGGATCGAAAGCCACACTTAATCTTTAATAAAAATATTATAAGTTTAATTTACGGGATTTTATTATTGTTCTATTTAATAAGTATGCCCAGACGGATGCATGCAATATTTAAAATTGAATTCTGCTGAAAAAAGCCGGATCCCCAACATGTAATATGAAAAGTTTCGCCAAGATTGTGATGGGTTCTATGCCAGCAACAAAAGTGTGGCAGTCTGAGAAAAGAGGCGTATAAAAAAACCCACTCAAACCAACTTGAGAAGCTATCTTTAGTTTTTAGAATTAATTTATTATATTATAATAGAATAGCCAAACAACATCCACAAAATACCAATACRAAATAGAAGACTCAAAAAAAAAACTTATTAAAACCGAAATTAAAAAATTATAAAATGTGATGATTAGATGTGCCAACTACACTAAAACGACTTTAGCCTGATAGTGAGTGAAAGCTAATCAAAATAATGTAAGAACAAGAGAAAATATAAATAATGCTTTAATTTACAAGAAAATAAAATACAACAAATTAATGGATTAAAAATTTTTTTTTAATGTTTAAAGCAAAATAATAAATAAGTTAAGCCTTTATACTTGAAATTATATTAATATTTGAAAGTTGCCAAAATGGTAACAAAACTCTACAATTACGCCTTAGCAAAGCCAACCAACCGTTGCTGGCAAAATAAAGAAGCGTTTATCAATTTGATCTTATTGTTAGTACACCAGTATTCTGGTGTTGCGGATCCTACATATAATATGAAAATCAATTTTAATAAAGTTTGACTTTTCGTTAACTAATAAACCCTAGAAAGTAATTTTATATCTTCAAGCTTTAAATTAAAAATTAAAAAAATTTTTAAAATTACAACTCTCTCAACAACTAAAAAAATTTAGAACTGTTTGTCAAAAAATAAATAAAACAAATTGTCAAATGGACGGAAAATGATTAATTTACTTGAAAATCAAAACTTATTTTAAGTTAAATGTTTAGCATAAAAGGATATAAAAATGTTAAGTAATTTTATCAATTAATTAAAGGAATAATTTATTAAATGAATAAAAAGTTAGATACTTACAAATTATAAATTGAATTACATTGTAACAAACACCAAAACAGAATTGTTGGGTCGAATGTGAGGGAGATGTTCAATGGCCTGTAACTAAAAATGTTTTAAATTAAAAACAAAGTTGTGGAATGGGTTAAAAAGCTGTGAAGTTGAAAGATTAAATAAATATTAGCACAAATTTGTTTTTAAAATTTTTGTTTTAGAACAATAAAACGCAAGTTAATCACAAAGCAACTATTCATTAAAACATAAATAAATGTATACTAGTGGTTCTTCGGAAAGGTAGAACGAGGACCAAACAAATAATCTGTTCTTATGGAAAATATGATAAATCAACTTCAATTAATGCTAAGCATAAAAATATCTAAAAATAATAAACAATTAATGCAACCATCCTTGTTATTCTCAATGCTCGTAGTGCGGAAAGAAACAGATTCTGTAAAAGCAACAATATTTCTTAAGAAATTAACATCTCATCATCTAAACACAAATATGACAAGAAAATGCATACATAAATTTTATGGTTAAATATTAAATTTAATAAAATAAAAAAACACAAATCTACCAACATAAAAGAAAGAACTTTATAATAAAAAAATGATTTCACAAAAATTGTAAACAACTAAGTTTTTAAATAATAAATGAGCAAATATAATATATAGGTATATATATATTTAAAATGAAATTCTAAACACAATTTTGTTCGGCTTAAGATAAAGTACATTTTAAAAATATTAATTGTTTATTTTGACAATCTAATTTAATTAAACTATCATATGTTCAAAACAACATTAGGAGCCTTTTAGTCTCGAAAAGTCAATTTTTAGAATTGCATTTTTTTTGTAAAGAAAAGTCGATTTGGCAATTTTTAAGTTTTTGCATTTTTTACATTTTTATTCGGCACAATAATTTGCCGCAAATGAAAAGCCGATTTTGTTTATCATTATAAACCACGATAATCGTCCGTTCGCTGTGTGCTTTTTACTAAGAATTTTGCTCTTTTACAACACAAGAAAGCGCCACAACATATACATCGTTTTTTGAATATATTTAAAAAAGTAAAATTTAAATAAATTTAATATCTGAAGATATTTAGAAAATAATAAATTTATAAATAAGTGGCACCCCAATTATCTGCTAACAATGAATTTTAGATTTTGGGTTTTGATACCCCAAAATGACCAATAATTACGTTTTCCTGGATGATGAAAATGGAAGAGATGAAGGCTAGATATGTTCCTTTATCTGTTTGTAATTACTAAAATTAATTTTAAATTCAGGTGATTTCTAAATTTTATAAAATTCTAAGTAGTATTCTGCTCTAAATTTTTTTATTCAAATTAAACCATAAAATGTTAAGCAATATAATTGTTTTACAATTCACATAATGTTGAAAATACTTGAAGAATGTACGTTTCGCAATCCAAATTTGTTAGAATATAAAGTCAATCAAAATAAATAAAACAAATAAAGAATATGAATAAAATTAGCTAATTCTTTTAAATGTTATATTATTAAATTATATAAACACAATATAAATGGAAACTATATATTTCAAAAAAAAACTAACATGATAGGATATACCAAAATCGAACCAAGAAAAATTAAAGAAATATTAAATAATGATAGTGTATTATTAAGCTAACAGTTTAATGAAACGCGTTTACAAGTTCATTGGCCGCTCACCTTGGTATCATCACGTGCGCAAAAAACAACGTAGAGAACTTTATGCTACATGCTGATAAAATTCATAAAGCCAGCATTGAACTATGCAACGCAATCATGCGCGAGTACTCATTTTGTAAAATAAAGATTGTAATTATTATAGAAAATTTAAAATATTTAAAAAATATTATGATTAAATGCATTTTCCTAAAAATTTAAATCAAAAATAAACAATCCCCGTCAAAAAATATATGAAATATAAAAATTAATAGCCAGGACTGTAAGACAAGAAAAAAAATTAAATAATGGAAAATAATATTTTCTAAAAAGCAGAGAATAAATAGTTAAAGGCAATATTATATCACAAAAAGTGTAAACATCCAATATAAATAAAATATATTAAAAAAATTCAAAAATAACATAACAACAATTTATCAAATAAAAATAAACAAAGATTTATATGAAATACATAAATAAAACATCTTGACTACATAATCAACGGATCTATATGAACTTATTCATAAAAATTTTAATACAATACAAAAATGAATTCATCCGATTCCTTTGTAAACCTCAAAAAAGGTATCTCCTCGGTGAAAATTGATCCGTTCGGATACCATTCTATAAAAAATTCCTAATTTATATAAAAAATTAAAACTTGCTAATAATATTTAATTAAAAAACCCAAAAATTATCTAAGTAGCGTTAAATACAATTTTTTACAATACCTAAAATTCGGTATAAGGTAATGCTAAAACCAATAAACATTTTCAATATTATTGCCGCCAACAGTAATTAAAGAGACAAAATAATACAATTGAAAAATGAAAATAAATGACAAATTTAAATGGCCTTGTGTGGGTGTGTCACAGATATCCGCTTAGGTATAACAGTATACTAGGTGCTACCATATATCCAAATAACAGTTAGACATGGCTTACGTCATGTATCGGACAAATTCAAATATATTTATTAAAAGTTTGTTAAAGAAACAAACAAAAAAATTAAGATATAAGTATACGAACACTAAAGCAGTTTTAATATTTAGAACAAAATAATTGAGTAGATATTTTTGAAATGCAATGAGCAAAATATCAAAAATAATAAGGCAAATACCTTTAATCTTTAAATTTGTTTGGAGGCCTTTTTTTGGTTGACATAATAAAATATTGAAATTAAAAACCATTAGATATATAAAATAAGATTAGCTAACATATAATTAGAACAAAACGATGATAAATTAAATTTTTGAAAATCAAAGATATAAACAAAGTAATTTAAATAAAAGCACTTAACAAAAATGAAAGGGACAAAGGCTTGGGGTCCTTCTCCGATCTTCTTTTGGCAAAGCTGTGTGCGGAAACGCCAACAACGGAACGACAACAACGTGCTGTTTTTGTTGTTTAGATATTCGGTGCTAATTGTGCAAGTGATGATTTTAAATTTATAATGTTTATTTTTAAAGATTTGTAATTGTTGCCTGTTGTTAGTCAACATGCACAACTACGTTCCGACCCATCGCGGACCTCGCTCAGGCATTTTTATTTGTAATTTCTTTTATATCATTTTATAACCAAATTAATTTATTTTTGAGGCGCACGTGCTGCTGGAGGAAGTAATAAATAATTTTATATAATTAACAATTTTTATTTATTTATTTTTAGGCTGTTGCACTCGTCCGACTGAAAAGGAGGAAATGAGGAAAATTTTTTTCTGAAAATTAACAGTATTAATATTTTTAAATATTCAAATATTTTAAAGAGTATAATTTCAAATCTCACCCATTCTAAATTATTAAAATTGGTAATTTTGTTAAAAATTTAATTTTTTATGTTAGCGACGCTTCCATTTCTTATATTTATCAATTATTCGAATTTGCCGAAAAGTTTGCCAACACCGCCAAGTTCTACATGTTAGACAAAACTATTTATCCGAAAAGTGTAAAATTTATTATAAACCAGCTTTCTCAACAGCCCGGCCAAAACTTTATTTGAGATTATTTTGGTATTTAAAATAATTTAATGACTCTTATCTTAACGCATCATACTTTATGGAAATTTGTTTTGCCTCATCTGTTGTAATTAAGCGTTAAGTTAATGATTTTGATCTTTTTTTTTATAACACGCTTAGATTTTTTGTTAACGCATATTTTGCCAAAACACCTATCGGCCTCACTACTGCTGCGTTTCCTATGAGTTCACTTCAAAACTAATCTGCCGTTGAAATTGATACGGAATTTTTTCATTTTAATGTATTAATTAAATATAGAAAACACCTTAAATTTACAAATCGTAAATATGAATTTTAATAACATATAAAAACAGACAATTATGTTTTTCTCATTGTAGATTTTTAGGTATGAGCAGAACAAATACGTAAAAATAATTGATGTATAAAACCGGTTTTAATGTGCTATGGTCTCAATCAATATTTTGGCTTTTTGGGAATAAATTAATTGCTATTTTCCATAATAAATCCTATTGTAGGCATTTAATGGAAAAATTTTGTGAAAAATCCGACATAAAAGTACACAACCTCGGTTTTGCGCGCAAAAATACATTCAAAATAAGAAAGTGTTAATTTTGGTAGAAAATGGATTAAGTCAGACATTATATGTATTTCTAATTTTTATCAATAAAATATTTTTGTATAATTTTCCCATAAGTCTCGAGCTTTTTTTATTTGCTTTTTTTTAGTATTTTATACTGAACTTTTGTCTGTTGTGGATTCGTCATATCTGCAATGATATCGTATGTACCAATGGTGTTAAGCCCAACTAATTTTGTCTGTACAATTGATTTCACTGATTCAGGACTACCATTTAAACAAATAATCGATTAAATGTCTAGAATCGCAAAAGTCACGAGCTTTATAGTCAATAATCTATTGTTAACTTGCTGGAAGGTGAAGAATTTTTTTATAATATTACAATATTTATTTTACCTTGTCTTTAGACGATTATTTTTGGGGTTTTTTTCGGATTTTGAGCCATAAAATAAGCAAACACAAAATATGCCAAAAAAAAACTGAAATACCTAGTTTTTACAGAACACGGAATACGGAACGACTAAAAATACGGGATTTTACGGAATACGGAGCGAAAGAAATACTGTTATTTTTTTATAAATTAAATTAAATGATAATTTTTAAAAAAATGAATTTAAATTTGACAAAGAAATACTTCTGTTAGGAATAAAGCTACGTAAAATATTTTTGCTTTTAAAAAATTTCAAAATTAAATATATTTATTACATATTACAATTTTTAAAATTAAATATATTGATAAACTTAGAAATAAAAATACGATTTTAATTAAAAAATTCAATGCTATTGATTTTGCACAATACATTAAAATAAATTACTCAGATAAAAATTAGTTGAAAATAAAAGTGATATAATAAATGAATATGCTTGCCCAAATATAGCAAATCAAATCTCATAAGATAATATCGCCCCAATCAATTAATCTCACAACATGCCAAAACGGGCATTAGTCTCTTGATTTATTTATATTAATTATAATTTTCACCTCTCCACGAAAGACTAGGCAGGCAGGCCTACTCCACGCGAGCAACTTTTTGCAAATGGATTCATTGGTCAGTGTTTATATCGCGCACAACAATATTTTAACTCTTAAAAATCGGCTGAAACGTTGAAAAATAAATCCTTTAATGCAGGGTTAAGTATAAATATTAAAAGGAATTTTTTTTAATCATTTATTTAAAATGTTAGAAATAATTGGTATACTTATCGCATATCTTAAATCTTTATTTAGATACTGACAAATAAGTAATAAGACAATACCATATCAAATCCACAAACTTAATCTGTCGGGTACATTACACGTAAAAATATTTGGATATAAATGATTATAAGTGCTAAATAAAATTAATAATAAGTACAATATTTTGATCAATTATTAATTTGAAAAAATTTAAAAGGTTCGTACATGATTTAATTTTTCTCTAAAAAATTTATGCCAAAAATAAAAGCTTACAATAAAGAAGATAATTAAATTTAATGAATAAATTATTGGACATTGACTTAATATAAGTTTGAATTGTGCCAATTTAGTTTATTTTAGAAAAAAGTTAAAATGCTGAATACGATGGAAAATAACAAAATATTATATATTATGTATATAGTATGATCTTGAACTAAATAAAATATTTCAGATTATCCAATTGGATTTATAGTTTTAAAAATAACCACAAGTTACAAATTTGTAGAAATGACTAGAGAAATTATTTCATAACAATTAGAATGTACTAAAAAGTCGTATTTTCTAGAAAAGATCGAATACCGATCTATTAATTTTTTAACAATAGAACGTTGCTATTAAATATTAAATTGCAAGAATCAATCGTTTTTTCCTCAAAAATGAGAATTTTCACCAATTTTCAAGTAAAAAGAGGGAAAATGCCGGCGCAAAAGAGGCATCACCATTTCATCATTATTGACTATATGAAGCTTTTGAATTTTACTGTTATTAAGCGACAAACCTTCTAACATGCTAAGGTCAATTTTGCTTAGATAATCATCTTTTATTAGGTATTTCACCATAAATTTACAGTGATTTTGCAGCAAAGCACCATATCAAACCTTTGATGATATATTAATATTTTTACTACAAACAATCAATTATTATAAAATCAATGCGATTAGCAAGCAAAACTGGATTAGTGGCCACTCCACGTCTCTTTGCGCTCAGCAATTAACTTTTGTGATGTATGTCAGATGCATAGCAATCTCGTCGCATGGATTGACGTATTGTTTTATATGTGTATTCGGCATTAATTTAAAATTTTTCTATAACGTTGTCTCTCTTATTGTTTTATTTTTTATTAATCATCTTTAGTTTTTATTTACCTATATTTATTTTTGCTATAATTTAAAAAATATTTAAGGATTTTGTATTATTTTATTTGATATGTATTGTAAAATGTAGCTGATTATAAAGCACCTTTAATGTATAACCAATAACGTTAATGAAGCTCGGAAGCCTGCCCATGAATCCATTATCTATGCCCAAATCAATGAATTTCGAATAAAAATTTCGGGTGATTGTTATTTATCTGAACCCATTCGTAAATTTAAATAATAATCAAATGATTAAAAAGCGATTAACATTAGCCAGCTGATTGACTAACAAACCGGGGATCACTGCCATCTTGTATAGGTTTATCTTCTTTCAAAGTTTTTTCTTTCAATGTTTATATAAATAAGTAAAAAATTGCAGGGGTTTTTATTAGTTATTTAAATTAAATTAAGACTAACCGTTATTTTATTCGAAAATTGATTGTTATATATAAATTCATAGAATTGACAAATGTTTTAGCGATTTATATTTGGTATTACTGCACATTATTTTTGCTATTTAAAAACGATTGAATTAGTAATAATTTTTTTTAATGTTTTGTTTATATGATTAAAATTGCAGTGCTTTAAAGCGTTTAAAATACATAATGACGATTGAACTTTTTTGTTGTTGACCTCCTGAGGTTGATGAGATACGATGTGAATTAGTATAAATAAGGTACATTATTGATTCTAACAGGCATTGCGTGATGCGAGTAATGAATTAATTATAATATTTTCTCTTATTATATGAAAAATGCAATTCCAAGATTTGTATAAGCATTTGTACTCCGCGACAAGTTGGCCTACGACCATGTCTGTTTTGTCGTTTAATTTTGTTCTATCTTTTGATTTTATATAATCCAAGATTTAATATGCAACTGAATCTTTTTTTTTTGTTAGTTTATGTTATTATTTTAATATGAAAATTTTTTATTTGTTTATAAAAATATTTGGCTTTGAAGGCTACTTTAACTTAGAAATATACTCATTTTCATATGCATTTTTGAGCTTTTGGATTATATATGCAGTCGTATTACTGTGCAGGCATTTATAAAAATATGTAAGCCATTTTATATCATCGACTTGTAAATGAAATATTTCGCCTAAAATTATTTTTTGTTTTTTTAAATTTATTTTTATTTGTTTTAATTTTACTTCCAATAATTTATAACAGTATGCTGATTGTAAACTTTAATACCTTCACGCGGAATTGTTTTAATTCGCAAAAATAAAAACAAAAGTCAAAGTTTTATTTATTTGAAATTTTTACTTTTATGTTTTTGATTTTATATGTAATCAATGTTGTTAGGTTAATGCAAAATCTTCCTTCCATTGCAACCTTTTTAAAGACTCGCTCTCTTCACTGACAAATAAGTTTTGAAAAAATTTAGCAATTCGTTTATATTAAAATTAATTTATTCATCGAAGCTATTCAAGTAACGAATGCGTAAAATTTTAATCTAGGTTATTTCACAAGCTTAAATTTATAATATAGTGGATTACGACAAAGAGCTTCTTGAATAATTCATTTTGTGTCAAGTTTTGCCCTTTTTTTAGTTTGATTTTATATTTAGTAATTAATCCTTTTTGCAGTATTTCAACAAGATTTTTTTTTTAATTTTAAAATAATTTAGATTTCTCTTAAAATTAGCTGTTGCAATTAAAAATTGACATTTTTTCTATGATTTCTACATTATTAATACAAAGGGTTTTAATTTCTTAATAGGTATATTTTAAATGTGTAAGCATTTTTGGTCGACATAAAGGATTACAGAGACAGTCAGAACAATAGTCGTTGCTCTTCTACTTTCTTTGCTTATTCCACCTTTTTTTTGTTGTCTTCTTACAACTTATTCTCTTCGTCCGAGGTCATGGATTTTTTATTTTCCAATGATAACAAAAAAAAATTTGATTTTTGACTCAAGAAGCTTTTAGGATTTGGATGGATCCGCGCAGGAAAAAAAGAAAGTTTATTGAATTAATTTAGGAAAATAATTTGAGCTTCAAATAAATAAACATATAACTTACAATCAAAGCAATAAGTTTTTAATGTTTTTGTTTAATCCCTATTCCAATGTTGCTTTGAAAGACCTATTTCTCAAATATTTTTATTTGCTATATTATGCATCCTTAGATTTTTTTTTATTCAAATTCTATCAAAAAAATCTTAAAATTTAATTTTTTAGCTATTTTGTTGTAAACAAAAATTTAAAAGTTCTGTTAAAATGTGAATTGAGTTTTTGCATGAATATCTTTTTTTATTTACCTACTTATGAATATTGCATACTTCCAACCATTTATGAAGTTTAGCTCATTTAAGTGCATATCGAAGGATGTTCCATTGTCTTCAAGAAACTACAAAGTTGCTAGTAATACGGGTAATTCTTGAATACGATTAATTTTTATTAAACTTTTATGTTTTCTGTTATCTTAAGCTTTGTCTAGTAGGATTGTAATAACATTTCATCTTTTGTTATAATTCATATAATATAAGGTGATCAAGGCAGAAATTTTATTATTTAAAAAATTCAGTTTTTATGTTTTCTTTTAAATTTGCTACCAAAGATCAATATTTTATTATTTCACATGTATATATATTTTATTGATTTTCTCATTCATAAATCAAAATTTTGTTTTTTCATTTTACTACTTTTATATCTTTGCCTTTAATCGTATAAAATTCAACTTGTAGATCAGGATTTTTTAACGATATTCTGAATATTAATTTTTTTGTTTAAAAGATTTTATATTTTTAAAATAAAATTTTATATTTGGCTAAATTTCTCTAAAATTTTATTTGTTTTATGTCTTTAATTATATTTATTTTAAATAATTTTTTAATGTTTAGTTAAAATATTTTTATGATAAATACTTACAACATTGTTTGCGTTTGTGTAAGCCACGCTTGGAGGGTGCTCGCGCCGGCGGACCAGGAAGAGCTCGCAACGGCTGCGGGATTGGTCAAGCACATGCCCAGACAAGCGCCATTTTGACTGGCACATATTATTTTAACTTTTTTTTAAAACTGCATTCTGATCAGTTTAAATCATTTAAAATGTCGTTTATTTTAATAAATGTTTGGTACTTGCATATAGAAATTTTCGATTAAAGGTAACTATAATTAAACTGCATTCATTAAAAACATTTTTCACTATTGGAACTTACATAATAATAAGATTTCATAAATGTCTTCTTTGAACTTTCATCGACATTTTTAAATTTAATTTTTTTAAAGTAATTATTTTAACTTTGATTGAAATTCTGAAAAATTTACGATCACGTTGCAAATCGTTAAATTCCTTTTATTTTAATATGACTTGTTTTAGAGTTTAAAGATTTGCAACTTTTAGTGGTTGTAGAGTATAGCTGGCCAGACGCAAAACAATGAATAAAATTATACTTACCAAAAATAATGAATTATCAATATTTTTGTTAAGAAAAGATAGAAAGCTAAATCGTGTACCAATGCTCTTTGAAATCGTGTACCAATGCTCTTTGAAAGTTTATTTTAAAATATTAAATTTTTAAACAAGAATATTCATTATACAACATTAAATTATTAAACAAAATTGCAATAGAATAAATTTATTTGTTTTCACAATATTACGA
>MEIZ01000176.1:17578-47472 GCA_001723225.1 Globodera ellingtonae | reverse complement strand
CCGATGAATTCAATTTCTTATTAAAATAAACTGGAATAGCAGTGTTTGCAGCAATTTTTTATATCGCTGATTGAAATTTTATTAGTGAAAACTACAAAAAACTATATAAATCATTTTCACAATCAACGCTGTCGTGTGCTATTCACCCATGGTGATTACGTGGCATCATCAATCTCCACGATTTCAATGAATTGTTAATGGAAACAAAATTTGCATAAAATGAAAATTATATTGACTAAACTAACCTGTCACAACTTGGCTTTCTTATTCATCAAAATGGCGCTTGTCTGGGCTAGTGCTTGACCAATCCCGCAGCCGTTGCGAGCTCTTCCTGGTCCGCCGGCGCGAGCACCCTCCAAGCGTGGCTTTGATGAATAAGAAAGCCAAGTTGTGACAGGTTAGTTTAGTCAATATAATTTTCATTTTATGCAAATTTTGTTTCCATTAACAATTCATTGAAATCGTGGAGATTGATGATGCCACGTAATCACCATGGGTGAATAGCACACGACAGCGTTGATTGTGAAAATGATTTATATAGTTTTTTGTAGTTTTCACTAATAAAATTTCAATCAGCGATATAAAAAATTGCTGCAAACACTGCTATTCCAGTTTATTTTAATAAGAAATTGAATTCATCGGATGGTTAAATAGGTTCTAATTTTTTTTTAATCGTTTTTTTATAAATTGTTGATATGCTTTATCTTATGTAATTATTTGTACACGCAATATTAATTCGTTATCTTCTCTATGTTTCGAGGTCCGCAATCTGTAGGCTTCAGGTCTATTTAACCAAATATTTGTTTAGGTATAGGAAAAAATTTTTTTATATTTATTCACGCTACCGTCTTATTTAAAGTTTGTAAACATTTTAAATTCAATTTAAAAAACTGACAGTCTTAAAAAATATTTATAGTTCGCAGTGAAATGCAGACTCAAGATTAAATGAAAAACAGCCTTCTGGGGGATTTTCTAAAACCGAAACAAAATTCTGGTCGCCTTTACAATAATAAAAAGGACAGAACCCAGTCTTGTTAATTCTATTTTTTGTAGTTATTTTTTATCAATTTTGTTTGTGGTTAATGTTTCTTTCGTTTAATTAATTTTAATTTTTATATTGCGTTTTATTTTATATTTTTCGTAATATTGTGAAAACAAATAAATTTATTCTATTGCAATTTTGTTTAATAATTTAATGTTGTATAATGAATATTCTTGTTTAAAAATTTAATATTTTAAAATAAACTTTCAAAGAGCATTGGTACACGATTTCAAAGAGCATTGGTACACGATTTAGCTTTCTATCTTTTCTTAACAAAAATATTGATAATTCATTATTTTTGGTAAGTATAATTTTATTCATTGTTTTGCGTCTGGCCAGCTATACTCTACAACCACTAAAAGTTGCAAATCTTTAAACTCTAAAACAAGTCATATTAAAATAAAAGGAATTTAACGATTTGCAACGTGATCGTAAATTTTTCAGAATTTCAATCAAAGTTAAAATAATTACTTTAAAAAAATTAAATTTAAAAATGTCGATGAAAGTTCAAAGAAGACATTTATGAAATCTTATTATTATGTAAGTTCCAATAGTGAAAAATGTTTTTAATGAATGCAGTTTAATTATAGTTACCTTTAATCGAAAATTTCTATATGCAAGTACCAAACATTTATTAAAATAAACGACATTTTAAATGATTTAAACTGATCAGAATGCAGTTTTAAAAAAAAGTTAAAATAATATGTGCCAGTTAATTACAATATTAATTACATTAGAAAAATAATCACAGTTATTATTAATTTAAATTCATTTTTAACAATGAACCTAATATTTGCTTAAAAATTGAAAATCTTAGTATTAATAGACAAAAAAGGTCAAAAAACTGTAATAAATGGTCGAAGAGCTGTGGCTCGGTTTTTTCATCAGGAATTTCAGTCCATATGAATTTGTCTATTTCTTCATTGTAACGCCATTTCCCTTTTAAACGCTGGCCGTTTTGGCGTTGATTTGGAAAGCAATTAAAAAAAACTTACTTATAAAACCTTTAAAAATTCTGGCATGCTAACTTGAAATAAAAAATAATTTAAATAAATGAATAAACAATCTACTATTTAAAGTAATTCGATAAAAAACACATTTTTAAGAAATGATAGTTGAAAATATAATAATTACCAATATTTTATATATTAAAGAATTGACGCATAAAAAAGCTTCGTACTTTTACTAAAGTACTAGAAAAACTATTTAAATTTAATTATATTTTTCTTATTTCCATAACGGTTTTGTGACATCCTTTATTCTTCAAACTCCAAAGCATATTTTGTATTTAACAAATAATGCGAACTATTTATTATAAATGTACATTCAAATTAAAACTTTTAACAAAAAACGCTTATATAGTTTAATTATATTTACCTTTAATCGACATGAATTAAACTCTTAAACAAAGAAAAATTAGAGAATATGCAAATAGCAAGCTTTTATTAAAATGAAACAACATTTGAGTAAATGATTTAAACTGGCAGAAACGACCAAAATGCAGTTTTAAAAAATTATAAATAAAACTTTAAAGTAAAAACCTGGCCGTGCCATTGGAATCTGCGTGTCAGAGAATCAGATCGGTATGTGTATCTAATTCTAAAATACAAATCATCAGATCTTTAATAATAAATCTAAAAATTAAATAAATAAAACAAAATTAATAAAAATTTGGATTATATTTAAAAGCTTAAACTCGAAACAAATAAAAGAACACCTAATTACATATAAATCCTAAATAGTCACTAAATAAAAAAATAAAAAAGGTGTTTCTAGGAGTTTTGGGAGATATATTCTGAATTTTACCTCTTCGACCAATTTGAAAGGGACGAAAAACAATTTTGATAAATCAATTTTATTTAACAAAACCGCTCGAAGTTCACAAAAATCAAATTTGACATTGATTTTAATTGATGAAATAGACAAAATTTGCAATTCTAATCAAAGAAGTCCGGCATTCGAAGCGAGGCGTTCAAACTAAAATAGTCAATTTTTAATTGTGAAATAAAAATAAGAATTTGTAAAAATTATAAAGCATTTCAATTAACGTTTTGCCGTTCACTCTGAATAGACGATGACAGAACTCTTTTTTTATAAACGCAAATATTTCATAAATTATCATAAATTGTAATTGTTATTTTTATTTATAAAGAGCCAAAAAAAGGTGCTTATAGAAGTCAACATAAACTGAATCTAAAACATTAAATAACCTATAAGTTATATTTATAAACAATAATTTGTAAAGTTCTCCTATAACCTATTTTGGTTGTAATACAAGGAAATAATGAAACCATCGAATTAAATTATCAAGAAACGTGTTTTATTAAGATAAATAAATACATTTATCAAAATTTGACTATATTAAATTATGATAAATAAGATAATTAATTTTAAACATTGCATTCAACTTTATTTTATTTGTTTGCGTCTTTAAAAAATATACCTGATCTTAAACATCTTACTACTTATTGCCCCCAATAATTATCAAATCCAAACGTAATAGGAATAAAATTATTATTGCTTAGTTAAATAAAAAAATTTATAAATAAAAATAATGTGGAAAAATTTAACTAAATTTTTTATTTAGAAAATATAGCAAAGTTAAAAAAAATTAAAAATTAAATAAATGTTTATCTCTTAGTCTTTTTAATTTATTCAAAATTAGCTTAATGTTTTTACTGCGAAACGAAGACACAACCATACCCATCTCAAGGTGAAAATTTTGAGAAATAAATGCTCATTTTTCCAAAATTATATTATGGGTGTTGGTAAAAATGCCTAAAGCAAGGTGCCCGCACGTGTCCAACCTGACCCAGGCCTGACAGATGATACATATGAGGTGGCGAGCTTGCCTCAGTGTTCTTACTAAACTACAAGATAGAAATTAATGATACAATTTTAAATAAATGTTGAAAGAAACCCAACCAAAATCTTTAATATAAAAATTATTATATTAAATATCTCCGATGTTAAACAAATGTTAAACAATACAACTGATCACCAAAAACAGGAATATCAGTTTAAAATACATTTAATGCTATTTTTAAAAACAAAACAAAAAATAAAAATTTATATATAAAGAAGTATAGTAATATTAAATTTATTTTTTAAAAACTGTAAAGATAAAGCCGCATGTAATAATATTAAACTATGCTGTGGACAACGTATTAGCTTTTAACGTTATAATAAATCAAATGTAATGCCAAAATTAAAATTACTAATCAAACAAAAACTTAAGTCGTACTAAATTCTAAAACTATTTAAAATTTTTTGTTGAAAATAAATCCTATAGTATTATTTATTTAAAAAAGTTGTTTAGCCTTGAACCTACGAGATGCAACTCCAATGTAGAACCAGACGGCTTTATATTTAGTGAATAAATCATCAAAATTCTAAACCCTATTTTATAAAAGCTAAATATAACACATAAAAAGTATTTGTTTAAACAAACAAAACAAAACCAAATTTAAAAGATGCACAAAATTAATACTAAAATATCACATTTTTAAATTTAGTAAAAAAATTAGCAATTTTATAAAGAAAAAAGATTTCCAAATGTCTGTTGTGTCCAATTTTTAATAAAACAATTTTTAAATCAGTAAATTTTTGCTGATAAAAATAGTTTTTAATTTTGCAAAACAATTGCTTTAAGTGAAATAAATGAAATAAAATAACATGGACGTTACATCGACATATGACTGAATGCGAGGTCTAGGTCAATATTGATCTCGAAGACGATTGTAAATTTGATGTTGATTTTTAATTTAACAATTAAAGAATAAATTAATCTTTTACAGTAAAACTAATACAAGCGTGCGAAATAAGATTTTAATAAAAATAATAATATAGATACATTTCAAACTTGAAAAAAACGCTTGCAAGTAATTCCAAGAACAAATCGAATAAAATCAAAAATGATACAATGCACTTAAAGAAATAGAAAGTATCTTAACTGTTATAAAAATTAATAAATTAAAATATATATGAAATGTATAATTAGCAATTTATTTATTAAAATATAATTTATCAATCGATTATTTGTTTGGTTTTTGTACATGCTTACATTTTCTAAAATAAAAAGCATAACAAATTTATTAATTTGTTAAAAATTAACGGGGACTTTTTAAAACGTTTATTTAGATGCATTTAAATAAAGTTTATGGAATAATAACCTTCATAAACATTGATTCTTATAACCGAAATACAAATAACTAATTAACTTTTCGCGACAAACATTTAATTGTCCGATTCTTTTATGTATGCGGAGAGATTGAGTCGGGCAAACTCCTCTGTTTCCCGGTACTAACTAAAATAAATTTACTTGTGCTATTATATTAAATTTAGTTGTTTGGATGAAAATTAAATAATTTAATGATACATCCTTAACAAACCAAAAAAACAACTCATAATGTAAAAAAACCTATTTAACGAATAAAATATAAATTATGCACACAAAAAAATTTCATAATGAATCAACGTATAAGAAATACCCACAAATCAACCATTAAGTTATTATAATATAATTCTTATGTATAATATTTGCAAAAACTGTTGTAGTTGGTCCTCATCATATTTCTTATGAATTAACTGTTGCAAAGAATCTTAAAGAAGATCCGAGAGAACTAAAATTTATCTAATGATGAAAAAAGTTAAAAGTGCAAAAATTTTCACCAAAAATATATTTGTCGAAACATTTCGAGCCTCCCCCTGCGTTGGCCGATTTGATTGTTATGGTTAGATCACGACGACAAGCAGCGAACAGCTGTACTTCCTCGTCAAGGCCGAGGAGTTCGGGGACCACTCGAGCTTCCAGTTGATAGCGGCGGCGGCATCAGCAGCGTCGGCAAAACGGCTCGCCAGTCCGATAGAGTGGACTATGCCGCTTACGAATGGAGCCAAAAATTTGGGAGTCTGAGTATCATCGTTCCGTACCTGATCAGCAAAGGTTTGTGAAACGCTATAACATTGACGACCAATATAAATTTTAATTATACAACATATACGAATAAATTTTCTAAATTAAAATACAACAATTAAGTTTGCGGATAAAAATACTAAAAAGAAATTTTAAACATGCTAATATAAACAGGAATTAACCAAGAATGAGAACCACTAAAGAAACTATTCAAGAGCTGATGCACAACGCTTTAAGTAAATAAGAAATTGGCAATCATTATTATATTAGATACAAATTAATCCTATTTAACTTTAAAACAATCTAAAATTCTAATTAATATGCCGGTGAATTAATTATAAGCGCAGAAATTGAGTTTTTATAAATACAAATCACGTGTGTTGGCAAAGGAAATAAATTTCCCATATATTATGTGTAAAAAGTAAATATTAACCTAAAAATTTAAATGACGAAAGTTAAGTAGTAAAAGAAGTAATAACAAATAAAAGTTTAAGTGATTGATGAATAAATGAGAATTTACCTAAAATCTGAAATCAAGAACTATGGCAACAACCGCAGACAAACAGCATGGAATTTGCAAGATGTTGACATTTTTATTCATTTTAGCAGTGTAATATTTCCAATAAATTATGTTTCAAATATTCAATATTAAAGAGCAACGAAGAACCGAAAATTGCTTAAAAAATAGTTGATGAGAAAATTAGAACATGTAATTTTATCAACAAAAAAATACGTTAGGATTCACAAAAAAAAGTTGAGCATCAGTTAAGTCTAAATGTTAAAAAAAAATAAATATCATATAATGTTTTATTATAGAATTAACTTTATATACAAGAAACTCAATTAAATAATTAATGAAATGTAGCAACATCTCTGCTAGTTATTGAACTAAAACATAAAATGTAGAAAAAACTAAATAAATAGCAAATAAATTTTTTATCAAGATTTAACTTTTATATACAAGTAAATTTATATATGTTAACAATTAGAAGAAAAAAAGAATACTATATAAGAATAAACCCCGTGTTTCATTGCAAGAAAATAATTAATTAAAATAATTGTTAAAGGTGCAAAGACGCAAAAATGATTCACATGTTTAAGCAAATAAAGAATTTACTTTTACATGCAAAAAAAATTACAAACGTTAAATTAAAAATCAGTATTTAATCCCAACCATAAATATAAAATTTTTACCAAATAATTAATATACAGAATCTTAAGAAATCAAAATAAATATATCCGAAATTTTAATTATTTGATTAAACAAAAATTCTCTTAAATATCAAAAAAACCAAATCCTAAAAATTAATATTTACGATAAATTTTCTGTTAGTTTAAATTAGAAACTAAACATTCTGAAATAAACCTTATTATTATACTCCAAAAAGTTAAAATTATTATTGCTTATTTTAAATAATAAATATTCTAAATAATAATGTACAAAAATTTAACTAAATTTAGATTATAGGAAATACGGTAGTTGCATTAAAAAAGGCCATATAATTTTATATTGTGCATTTAATCATTAGCATTATTTGTTATTTAAAGTTGCGACATAGCAACCATAAGCTTTTACAACAACGAAGCGCTGTCTGTTATAAAAGACAAATTACCCTTATCTATAAAATTTTTAATTAAATAAAACAAATTTAACAACAGGAATTTACCACTAGCGATAAATCAAAGAGATAGATAAATCAAATTAAAACAAAATGGAATCGAATCATGAAGAAATAGAAAAAAAATCTAGAAAAATATGCACGAATCGTCTCTAACATACAATAAATCATTGAAAAACAAATAAAATTAAATAAGAAAATTAAACAGGAAGCTTGTTAAAATAAATATATTCTTGATGTTGCCTAATAATAAATAACGTTTATTAAAGAATTAAAATGCCTTAATAGGGAATTAGAATATGTGTTTCTTTTATTTGTTGAAATAAATTTTTTAAAACTTTCTTTTGTATATTTAAAAATAAAACTAAAAAATTAAAACTAACATTTGAACAAAATTGACTGAATTCTTTTTCGACGCAGTTTCAGAAGGATGGCTGTGGAAAGTAAAGAAAATTAAAAGCAAGAGAATCGAGGAATGGGTGGAGGAAGCTGCTTTGATAGCTTCTTCATCCTCGACCATGTCATCAACAAAAATGAAGAAAATCGAAGGACAAGACCGTCAATTTTGGGTGAAAAGAAAATTAGAAACATTGGAACAAGCAAAATGAAGGAAGATAAGGAATAAAATATTTGGTTGTGTTGCTATTGCCATTTTTCTGCGCATAAAATTAAATTACCATTGTATTATAAAATTCACCTTTAAACGATCACCGTTATTATATTTCATTTAAATATATTATAGTGCAAAATATTAATGTTAAATAAAACGATCAATATTTATTAAATACTAGGTGGTGCAGATAAATTATATAGTGTTGGAGAGAAGAAAATGGGGAATTTTCTGTTTTGCCGCACCACAAACAGCGTTAAAACAAATTAACTAGTATTTAAAAAATAACAAACCAAGGTGTTTGTTGTCCCGGTGAGATTAAAAAAGGATGTAAAATAAATTATAATATAACGTATAGCCAAAAATTACCATTAATATAATCGGTGTTATCATGACAACAAATGTAAAATCTATAAAGGACAACAATGCAAGAAAATAATTAATTAAAATAATTGTTAAAGGTCAAAAAATGTTTTAAGTAAATAAAGAATTTAATTTTACATGCAAAAAAAATTACAAACGTTAATCAGTATTTAATCCCAACTATAAATCTAAAATTTATACCAATTAATTAATATACAGAATCTTGAGAAATCAAAATAAATATATCCGAAATTTTAAATTATTTGATTAAACAAAAGTTCTCTTAAATATCAAAAAAACCAAATCCTAAAAATTAATATTTACGATAAATTTTCTGTTAGTTTAAATTAGAAAACTAAACATTCTGAAATAAACCTTATTATTATATACCAAAAAAGTTGCCCGTTACTAAAGACAAATAAAAAATAAAATATGTTAAAAAAAAAACGCAGTTTTGGTGGAAGGAAACAGAAAATAAGATAAATAAAATTAGAACAAATATTGAAAAAGGATTTTACAATAATATCTTACAAAATTGTAAATCTATTGATAAAGATTAATGAAAATTGTCTATATTATAAAGAAGAAAATTGTCGATACCGTATCATATGAACACCAGTAAATATCAAATTTATTTGCTAATTTGAGAAACAAACTAAACACAAAACAAATCTTTGGTGTAAACTTACAAATGAAGAAATCGCAAATTTTTAATAAAAAATTAAAATAAAATTTAAATTAACTAATCTTTAAATTAAAAAGCGGACATTTCTTAATCTTATCAATAATACCACTGATAAAATGCTCTCAAACTTTAATTTTGTTATTGTTTACAAATGTGAATTACAGACCAAAAATGAAGTTGATCTTTAAGATGAATCAAGCGACGAAACAATATTGGCCCATCTTAAAAAAGGTACAATATTTCACACAAAAATAAAATTTTATTGTAAATAAATATTTTCAATTTAAATAATTATCTTTTCATCTGGCATTGGTTTTGCTGATCTACATCTAATACAAAACTTGCAAAAGCGAACTCTTAAATTTGTTTCTAAACGGCTAAAATAATATATCCTACTTATACATTGGGCACGGATCAAAACTCTTATAGCTAATAAATTCTTAAAAGGTTAAAGCGACTGCTTAATTTAATTCTTGCTTGTTGAAAGAAAAATTACAATCAAATTAAACAATAATTTAAAAAATATATTTAACCTTTAATTTATTATGGAAATCATTTCGGAGTATTCTTTATCAGAGTGATTCGAAAACAATGAAAAACATACGGGCACCAACCATTCAATGGAAATCGATTTGCTCAAATTATTTGTTGATAAATTATTAATTTATTTAATGTAAGGTGCAGATTAATGAAAAAAATTTTACCGAAAATCACAAATTAACGACCGATATAATAGGACACAATTTTTATTTTCAAATACATAAATAAATCCAGTAAAGCAAAAACTAATTATAATTTTAATAGATGTTTAAAAATATATAAATAATTAATTAAAAGATTACAGACAAAAATTAAATCAATTTTTAAAAGCAGACGCGCTTGTCTGAATCATTGATTTCTACAAAAAATTAGCTAATATACAAACGGATTTTAGAAAATAAAGCCCAAAGTTCAGACGTTGGTTTAGTTGACTGCGATGCAGACAATGATATCGCCATAAACAGGACCTGGGTGCAGCGTGTTTCGGGCCAACCGTGAGGTACTTTTTAAAATTTAAATTGTTAGAAAAAAATCGGAATACTGCTCTAATTAGCATAAACGTTTAGCATTATTCTAAGAATGCAATAATCAAAACCATTTTAAGGTGATGGTTAAAATCAAAAAAGGTGATCAATATATCGATATCGAAGCCGTCCCTGCGGTCTTATTTATTGGCCATTCGCATTAAGTAAATAAGCTTGAATTAAATGTGAAATTAGTTTTCCGATCAAATCTTTAAAACTGTGAAAATCAAAAATTAGATATAATAGCAAATTTCAACACTTTACTATAATTCAGGCAACCGAACAAAACTCGGAAGCCGTTAACTTTTATGAGCTGTATAAGCCGGAGTGCTATTCGAACTCCTGGAAAACAACAATCCACCCTTAAGAAAACACAACACCTAGACTTTCCTCTCACGGGAATTCGACCTGGAAATTGAACTCAACAGAATTCAAAACGGATCAAAAGTCATAACCAAAATGTTAAATCAAAACAAAACTTAAAATTAAACTCTCTTTTGTGCATTACCTAATTTATTGTTTCTGCTATAAGATTTAGCCGATCATAAATATATAAATTTGTAAAAGTAAAAACTTTTAATTCACAACTTGACCCATATGTACTTTTTGTAATTAAAAGCATAACATTATTAATAGTAAAGCTTAACTTTAATTAAGAACAGAATAATGACATATAAATTAAAATCTAAAATGGATACAAAAAACTCCAGAATACTGATTACTAATAAAATAATAAATATTAAAATAAATTGAGATATTAATGTTCTACTACATCGCGGCTTTAAGTTAATTTAAATTGTAAAGTTTTTAATTCATAAAAAAACTAAAAACGACGGTTAAAAGTATACAAAGTGAATAGTTCATTAAAAATCTCGTTATTAATAACAAAAATCCCGATATAATTATAATTTTCATTCACGCGATCAATAAAATTCAAAATACTTTTAATAAAAACAATTTTAAAACTAATTGGTTTTGTGCATAAAAAAGCAACGGCATTTTGTCCTGTCCTGTGGCAGGATTTTTTTTAAAAATGGCCCATAAATGCTTCACGGAAGGGCGTAAAAATGATTAGGAAATTTAAAAAATTAAATGAGTTCTCAGAATTTCCCGGACTTTTTTGAGATCCGGAATTCCAATTACTGCTAGTGATACTCGCGACATAAAATTTACCAAGAAGTGACCCCGAGACTAGAGACCCAAAAACCATGGCTGCCCTTGGAAATTATCTTTGCCCGAAGCCCTGCCTTACACCTTATCGATTACCGTTCCATCGACCATAATTTATTTTACTGACTGATTTCTGTGGCCTAGACTGATTTTTCACCTCAAATAATATTCCAAATTAATATTTATTGAAGCAAAAACAGAGAAAATGGGTCATAACAAATATTAACTACAATTTAATTTCTTCAAGATTAAACTCAGAATAATAATTCTGCACTATTTAAATAAATTGTTTTAACAAAAATTTATGCGTTCAAAAGATTTGAATTTATTAAAAACAGGAAATAATTGCCATATGGTTCGGGAAAGAGATTCTATTTGCCTATTACTTTAAGGAATTTTATGTGTACTACGGGATTAACGTGCGAGAAAACAATAGCGAGTGATTACACGTTTAACGCCGCACCGGGAGAATGTGGTGGTTGAAGCTGAAAGGTAGCGATACTTCAAAATAAAAATACTAAAATATAAATTATAATAAAATTCTTTATTAAGATCTTTTAAAAAGTACATATAAAATCCAAAATTTAGATTTTAAAAAACTATGCCATTTAAATAAAATATGAGATTTTATCATACAACAATGTATTGGCTTTAAGGTCGCGACACCATGGTAAAACAAGATTTGCAATGTCTTAGTTTATTGTTAAAAAATAGAAAATAATTTAATAAAAATGTATAAAGCATTATCGATCTAAAAAATAATAATATGATTTTCATAAGAAAATAATAATAAATATAAACAAATAATCAGCAAATGTAATTTAACAGATGCATAAAAAATTAAAAGTTATTAAATGGAAACATTCTATTTTGAGTAGAAATGATTGTTAGATAAAAAAAGTTTTTGATAAACTGCTAATATAAAAAAGATATTCGTTAATTTATGAAATAATTTTGCAGGATAAATTTACAAATTTACTAATACAAAGTATACATTTATTGTTTTATTGTTTTTGCTGTAAAAACTCAAACATACAATTTGATGTCTGTTCACTTTTTGTACAAAATTTAATTTCATGGAGTTGAAATAGAACAGCAAGAGCCAGTTCAATAAATTTAACGCGGCCGCCCATACTCCCTTAAATTGCTATCAACTGAAACGAGAATCGGTTTTTCGGAGACTGCATCTTCCGAGCAAAGGGCAAAGGTGCAATTTTTAGAAAGAAATGAAAATTAAAAATATAAAACAATGCAACAGTTTATTCAAATCAATCGCGCTAAGAACTCCTTCATTTTCTCAACAAATAAATAAATATTAAACTTTAGAGAAAATCAAAAAATAGGACAAAGAGGGATCAAACTGGCATTCTTCAAATTGGACACAGGCAGTGAGCAGCGACGAAATCAATGTGATACGCTATTATTGCGATATAATGTAAATCAAATATAGATTTCAAAAAATATATAAAACAAATATAAATTTATTAAGATTTTAATTAATAAATTGAAAATAGTTAAAGTATTAAACTCATTGCTAGTTTTAGCCTTCGAACCTGATGGATTCGTTGCGAATTTCAATGTTTATTTTTGCGCCCGAAAAAAACTCATATTCTTAACTTAAAATGTATGCACATTTTGAAAATAATTTATTAATAATTAAAAAGCATTTAAAAACTAATTGTGTTTAATGCAATATAATAATTTAACCTAATCAAAATTGTCAAAAGCGCAAAAAATATTCAAAATAAATTTTAAGAAAGAGTTGATATTAAGATTGTTAATGTTTTAAAAAAGATCGACAAAAAAAAGATGTCACGGTTAAAAGCGACTGACTGGGCCTTCGGGCAGGTGTCACGCAAACGTTTAAAAAAGATCAACAATTGATTGACAGAAATTCAGTTAAAAATTAAAGTGTTTTTAAAATTCTAATGGCTGAGCTTATTAAAAATTACCTGCTACAAAATAATATTACGATGATATAAATAAATGTACAAAAATAATCATTTGCTAAACAATTCTTCTGAATTTAGATCATATTACCAAAATGTTAATCAGAACGCTTACAAATTCTTTAATTATGTTTCCAACACTTTACATAAAAAGAAGGAAAGCATGAAAACACGAAAGCGTAAATTGTGCAAATAATTTAACCCACAAATGAAATCGTATAATAAATTTATAATAAATAATTCAATTGTAGCCTTAGTTTTATATAACTATTGTTATTTTTATTGTTTTTTTGTACATCCAATCAGCTAGCTATTAGTTTGGAGAGTTAGGAAGGCATTTGAAACATCGGATTTAATCAGAAACCATAGATTGGCATTTTAAATTTAATATTAATTTTAGAAAAAATAAATTGAAGTTTAGTGTTATCAAATATTTCTAGTTTAAATTATTATTAAATTTATTTATATTTTATTTCGCTATGAATTAAACAATAATTTGTTTCCAAAAATCAATTGCATTTTTATCATTTATTTAATTTGATGCTTATTGTTGATGTTTTGTCGAATTCGGCGTACTTTGTGCTATAATTAATAGATTGAATAATTCAATTTTAATTTGATAAAATTATTTTGATCGAGATGAATAAAAAAACATTGTTTAAAAATAGCTATATTTAGTGATGAAGTAAAAAATAGAATAATTTCTATATTAATCTAGACTCATTTAATTTAATCCTTCATAAAAACCAAAGATATAATTATTATTTTTAAAATATCAACAAAAAACTTGTTCTAAGAAATATTTGGTTGGCGAATTAAACTCAGTCGGGGAGCCAAACGTTAAGATGACTCCTTTGCTGGACACCAAAAATAACGCAGACTGGATTGGTTGGAGTGACAATCTTTGAATTATTTAACTTAAATGTTGTGCTAATTAAACAATTAAAAGTTAACGATAAAATTTATAGCTAAATGCTCAGAAAGTTGTTTCATTTGCGAATTACTTTAAATATTGATTGGTAAGATAAACTTTGTTAAGACATTACTCAAATGTGTATCTGGTTAGAACATCCGAAATTTATATTTTAATTATTTACAACATAAAACTGATAAATTTATTCTAGTCATCATTCAATTACCAATTTATGTATCAGCAAAATTAAGCAGCTTGGTAAAACGATGCAATGCTTGTATTGAGCCCATGACAATTACAATTTGGCAAAAAATTCTTTAATGCAGGGTTAAATAAAAATTTATTTAAAAAAATAATTGTCTAAAATCTAGGGTTGATAAAAAAATTGATAAACAAATTTTAAAAAATTCTTATCAAAAAGTCGGGTAAAATATGACTAAGTTATTTTAGTAAATAAAAATACTAACATATATGTAACATAAACAAGACAATCCATTTTAGAAAAATTGTCAGGGGCGGGCGATGCGGGGAAATTGTGCGGAAGTAATTAAACCGGATGAGCACCCTCTGGCCAACTTTTTACCCTCACTGATAAAATGCCGGTGAACCACTCTCCACTCATCAAAAAAATTTAAATTATCAAAATTTTTAACAAACTCTGAAATTTCCCTAAAAAAAGAAATCAGAAATATTAGTTTGTTTCACACTCAATCCTTACTCTCATGAACCCAAATATATCTTTTGGAACTGAAAATAATATATAATAATGTCGGGAAACCTGCTGTCAAAATCCCACTTTTCACTTGTTCAAAGTTTTTATAAAATTCTTAAGAACTCAAAAAAAATTAAATAAAAATTCTAAAGTTTTAATTTAATTAAAACTTTAAACCTTTTTTCAAGAAGACAAGTTGTTTCGCCGTAAAGTCGTTGCTTAAACTAATAACATTTTCGCTAAAGCCACATTTAGGAGAAGTCAAATTAACAAAAAACGTGCCCATTCCCCTATAATCAAACCCGAAGATCAACTTCTTCATGGAAACAAAAAATCAATCAAGCAAAAATAAATAATCTTAGAAAGTCAACCGGACTCAACGACCTGTGGATTTTTTTTTGTGAAAATTTTTGCATTATAAGTTTGCGACCTTCGATTAAACCACATTAAACCCCACCCCAACCATTGTCGAAACACAGCGGAGAATATTACAACTCTTAAAATAAAACCTTTGAATTAAACAAATTAAAGATTAATAAAAATGTGTAGTTGTTATAAATTTTAAAAGCAAAAATTCATAAAGATTGTGAATTAAATAAAATGAAGAAAAAAGAATTTTTAGTAAATTTCGAGATAAACTGTCCATAAAAATCTTTTTATTAAAAATAAACCTTATGCGGAATTTTCCCCTAAATATTGGAAATCAACCGACTAAACTCTTTTGAAATCATTAAACAAACAAAAATTTCAAATAAATTTAAAAGACATAAACTGAGTCAATTAAATTTTATGTTAAAAATATTAGGGTTTTACGGCGTGACAATTGGCATGCTAAATGTAGCAGTTGTTGTAGAAATGTGCGAGTCTTCATTGTTGAGAAAGCTGCAGCAAAAGACAATCTAAAATAAGCAATTACTTATGCATAAGTATAAAACAGAGACTAATGTCAGAAATTTTTTGATTATATTTTATACGTAATGAACCATATGTACTTTTTGTAATTAAAAGCTACGTTCGGACAAAAAATAGTAAAATGTGACTTTGTTAATAAAAATACAAAATTATAAAAAAAACGTATAAATTTTTAATTATGCGAATTAATTGTTTAATGTCCAACATGATGCCGCGCAGGGCTTTAGCCGTATAATTGTCCTTTGGCAATCCAAAAGGGAAAATTTATGGCTTAGATTGCGACGGGTAAAAATTTTTATAGCGTTTTAAAATTTTATTTATGTCCGATCATTTAGAGGCAAAGAATAGGATAATTTAAATGAAGAAAATAATCGATAATAATAAAATAAATAATAAACAATAATAATGATAATAAAACAAAATGAGAATTAAAAAAAAATAATAATAAAATCAATATAATAATTACAAATGAAAATAATTTTGCTTATGAAATAAAAGTTTATCCAATCAAAATTATTAATTCGTTTATATTTTATTTGTTCAGTTTTTTTTTTTGTAAAGTTTTTGAGAGAATGAATAGTATCGTACATGGACATTTTTTGACATGTTGCATGAACTTGTCCTTTATTTATAAAAAACACAATGAAATAACACCAAAGGTTACAAACATAAAGTTTAGCCAAAAGTAAATTAACAAAGAAAAATATTACAATGGAAATTATATTATTTGATGGCATGGCACAATCGTCTTTCCGTGTACAATCAACACTGGGCACAATCATCTCACTGGGCATTCGATCAGACAGGTATTGGTCCCCAAAGTGCTAATTCAAAGTGCCAATGGCACAAACAGGCAAAATTTTGAACAGCGAAACATTCGGGAAATTAAAACTAAACAATAAAAATTAAACTCTGTCAAGAGAATTTAAAATAATAATGAAACAAAAGGATAAACATAAAAATAAATCATATTAAATCAAATATATATTATAGAAATTCATCAAAAATTGAGCAACCCACTGGCTGCACTGCTCTATAATTGCTTTTTGAGCAAAAAGTAATTAGAACGAGCCTTCTTTTAAAAAATTAATAACGAAAAAAACTAAATAAATTACAAAAATAATTTATAATAATTTGAATTTTCAATCAAGATAATCCCTATCTTCAGTTATTATCTCTATCTTCAGTTATCATATCTACCTACAGTAACAAGCAAATAAAAATTTCAATAACTAATGTTGCATAAAGAAATATGAAAAGTCTTTAAATGATTATGTAGTTTAATTTATCTGTTTCAATGAAATAAAAAAGCGATCTTCATATCGAAAGCTGATCATGCATGCAGCGCTCGAATTGGTATTACCAGCGACAAGATCCTCCAAGACGCTCCATTAATCTGGTGGATGTCGCGCAAGTTTGAAAATGCTTTATTTAATTTTTTGAAGTGGCCAACAATGTGACGGCATTTTTCCAAAAGCGCTTGGATGATCGGTTGCTTAATACTCAAAATATATTGATTTGCTATTCATTTGAATATTTAATTTTTGGCAATTTTGTAATAAGTTTTTTTAGTATTTAGTCAATAAGACTGATCCTATTTAATACCAACAAAAACAATTTACTTTTTTGTCAAGTTTTTAACAGTTAACTGTTTTGCAAATCAATTTTTTGATATTATAATCATGGGGTATTATTTTTTAATTAATGGTTTTTTATTTCATTTATAAATGTGTTATGAGTTGTGTTTTTAATATTTTGATTTATGTAACTTTTTTTGCCCTTGAAAGCAAGAAGTTTAAAAAGTATAAAGCCATCTGTTATTTTACATTGGAGTATTCATATAATAAAAAACAGACTACATATATAACTTAATCTTCTATCGTTAAATCAATCTTTTTTTAAGTTCATTTAATGCATAAAATTATCTATACGTTTAAATAGTTTTGATTTTGTATTTTTTATACTAAATTTAAATGTGTGTAATATAACTCGATACCGGCACTGATTTTTACCAATTTATTTTCTTTTATTCTTAAAACAATTTTAATTCTATTTTAGTTTTATGCTTTTTAAAATAACTATGATGTTCCAGCAGAACTGTTAGTATGCTGTTTAGCTTTGCTGAATTTCAAAATGGATAATTATTATTTTATGATAAAAGCTAGAATTTTGCAATATTATCAAATAGATTTTAAATAATAAGCATTTACAATGTTATTTCAATTTAATAATATCGTATTTTTTAGTAATGCGTATTTTAGTTATAAACAAATTTTTATTTCTTTCATAATAAGAATGATTTTTTTTAACATTTCTTACTATTCTGATTTGGGCAATTTATGACTTATTTGTCTATAAATTCAAACGCAATTTCTTGCCAGATGATCCAAATAATGACTTTTTTCAGATTATAAATAATTATTTTACAATTAAATAAACTTCATTTTTTTTATATACAATATTGTTTTTTGGTCAATTGTATTACAAACTAAATAATTAATTTTTTAAATGATAACGGTCCATCTTTGTCGCAGACCCTCCATTCCGCCCTTTTGTATATAATTAGCAATTATAAAATTTTTAGTTCCATACATCTTATATTCAATTTCATTTATTTAAATTATTTAATGCCTCGTCAGGGTATTGCTAAAGACTATGATTTTTAACATTTTTATTACTTTTCTGATTCGTGCAATTTATGACTTATTTGTTTATAAATTCAAACGCAATTTCTTGCCAGATTTGATCAATACTTTACTTTATTAATTTTACTTTAACTCGCAATGAGTGGCTTTTCCTTAGCACGTACCTATAAATAATTAGGCACAAACAATAGCATTTTAAAGTTTCAATAATTGAATGCACCATAAATATTTGAAGTGGCATACTTTTTTTCAGCAATTATTACAAGGTTATTTATATTAATTTAGTTTTAATGCCTAAAATTTATAACTGTTAAGATTAGGCAACAAACGTCATTACAAATATGGCATTTGATTATTTTAAATACACTTACTTTGCTTAATTTATTTTTAAATATTTTTTACATTTCTCAATTAAAAATATTTTCATTAGTTTTTTATTTCATTTTAATTTTTAAATATTAGTTTTTTAATAATGCCGTCAGACTTTTTTTGAGTATTTTAAAATCACCCGGTATTGATGCTCATCACATCCCCTTATTCAAAAAAAGTTGCCAATCTTTCTATTACATGTGTGTTTTAAGTTTTTGCATATCAACTATTTTTTTGATATAAGAACATTTTTGCAATAGCTTTGCGCAAGTCATGTTTGACAGAAGATGGCTAGAATAGCTTATGTAATGTTGTTACAAATAATTCTGCAGCGTCATTAGTTTTTTATTATAAATTTTCGTTAAAATATTTAACATTTTTAAAATATTTTATTAAAAAATCATCTTGAACTTTTCTTTTTTATAATCCATATTCATATTCTATTAAATCTTTCTGGCTTTATATTTTTATTCAACCGGAGTTTTAAAAATACAACAAAAAAAAATTGGAATCCACTGACTGCTTGAGAAATGCCATGCCCAGTCATGCTGGTGACCACATCAACTACTATTTTAATTTAATAACATGACAATAATTTAATTTAAATTTTTTAAGATTAATAAATTGCGAGTTTCTTTTATGCTTATTTTATGTTATAATTGCTTATGCTTAAGTTAATTCTTAAAACTAATTATGAATCATTTTTCAAATTTTTTATAGCGTATTTTTACTAGTTTATGAAAAAGTTTTTGCTATTAATTTTTTTTTTCATTTTGATGAAATTTTTTATTTACAAATTCTAGCTTAACTTACTTTAGATTTTAATTTCTTTCAGTAAGTTATAATACCCATAATTATATTTTAGATTTTAATTTGTCAATTAAACATTAATGTAATGATTTTTTTTTCAAATTATAGCTTTTTGTTTTTTTTCTAAAAGGTGTTTATTGGCTAGGGTCCAACTTTTTAAATTGTTGTCATTAATTTTAAAGATTAAAAATTAAGTTTAAAAAAATAAAATTTATGTAACTTTTTGCGTCTATGCATTTATCTTGAAATATTTTTTGTACAGTTTACGTCGTGATTAAACATTTTAAAAATTTTCAAAAATTAAAAATTATAAATTTAATTAATTTCATATTTTACTATTTTTTATTAAATTTTTTTATTTTTCTTGAAAGGTGGTATCTTTTTTTAAATTTATTATTTTTAAAATTTAAATGCACATAGGTTTTTTTTTTATTTATTATTAATCGTTGAATTTGTCTTAGAAATTAATGTTTTTTTGACTTATTTTTTTTAATTAGAATGCAAAGCATAACTTTCATTCTTTATTTCAAAAAATATTTCTATCTTAAGTGCGCTCCCAAATCGGCGATTTAAACACCCCTAGTTATTGGACTTTTAATGAAATTCGTGACAAATTTTCTTAACCAATATCGTTAAATTCATCAAAAAACGAACAAACAGTCCGAATAGTAGTCCGGCAAAATTGCTCAAGCATAAAGTCATAAACTGAAAAAACCGGTTTGTGACCGGGCAAAAGTTGGAAACCGGTTACGAAACCGGGGTTCTCTGAAAACCCCGAAAACCGGGGGTACCGGTTTTTATATTTAATTTGAGTGCCATATTTTTATTCTGGCCAGCATACACGTTAAGTCCCACCACCGTACCTTTGTGGCTCTGCGGAACACCTTTTCGAGCCGAATGAGTTTGTTTTAAGTGAACGATTTTTTATTTATGCTTTGAAGCGGCTTCATTTAATTTACATCGAAATAAGGCATGCTCACGGTTACCAATTTCCTTAACCGTAACCGCTCGTCCTCAAACACTCATAACCGTTAACCGCCCGTAACCGCGGTGCTCTAAAATTCCATAACCGTTAACCGCCCGTAACCGCTCGTCCTAAAAATCTCATAACCGTTAACCGCCCGCGGTTATCCGCGGTTAACCGCATTATTTAAAAATCAATAAAGTTTTCCAGATTTCGAAAAATCGATTTTTCATAACTAATTTTTTCCGATCGTGATGTGGCGTCTTTCTATTAAATCAAAATTGATGTGTATTCAACTTAACAAGTGATTTTTATCAGCTTTTGTCAATGAATAAATTTGTAAATCTCTTTTCTAACACTTTCATGATTAAAATCTAACAAAGCGCGACCGATCAGAGTAATTTTTTCTGTTTTTTGCCTTAGTTTCTTAAAATATTTTTAAGAGAGGGGTTGGGGGTTCGGCGGTCCCGATCGGCGCCGTCGAAGAAAAAAATCGAATATTTGACTTATGCTGAGAAAAATCGTCCGAATTTCAAGTAATTGAGTTCTAAAATGAACTAATTATTTATGTAAATACTTAGAATTTTACTTTTTAAAGCTAAAATTTTTGCAGAAAATTGTAAGAATACTAAAAAGGAGGGATATTATAAAATACAATAAAAATAAAATGATTACAGCGGAAGGGGCTAGAACCTAGACCACTGAAGTCAATTTAAGAGTTTACCACTCAGCCACTGGATAGATTTATGCATTTGGTGAAATGTGAATAAAAGTCAAAGAAATTATAAAGGCAAATCGTCTTAATCTCCAGTAATCAAAAAAACAACGGATGCGACGGTTAACCGCGGTTTTAGTAGTCATAACCGTTAACCGACCGTAACCGCGGTGATTTAAAATTCCATAACCGTTAACCGCGGTTAGCCGCGGGTATCCGCGGCTAACCGCGGTTACGGGTAACCGTGAGCATGCCTGGATAATAGATAACGTTTTATTTATGTTTTTTCCAACAAGCGTTTGGGCTCTGTCGAGTCCATCGTATACAAATCCCAGACTCAAAGTTGCCACCCGGTTGTTTAATCGGCAAGAAGTTTCAAATTTACATGCATTTTATTGTCACACTATAAATCAATTTCGTCATGTTTTGCCTGAGATATCACACACCAGATTAAAGTTCTTGCTTTTTTCTATTCAATCAATTGTTTATTTTTCTTGGAATAAATTTAATTGCATAACTAAATATTTTTCTTAAATTGATAAATAAAACCTCATTTCAATCATCGTATTGTTTAAACAATTAGTTGTTTTTTAATAATCTATTTATCATTTGCGTAATCGAGTAAAATTTAATATTTTTTATTTTGATGTTATAGATGACTAAATATTTCGTTTTATTGTTGTTAATTGTTTTGTAAAGATATATTACGCTTACAGATTTGATTTCATTTGTTTGTTCTATTTTATTTGTAAATTTTTTGCTAATTCCGATTTTTATTATTAATTTATATATTATTTTAATAAGCAAATTAAATTTTTTGTTTTTTTGTATGCTGCAAAGACTCGTCATCATACTTTCAAGCTAGTTCTTTAATAATTACCTGGCGGAAACATATTATTTTTATACTAACATTTATATATTTCATTTTGTTATTTATTTCTTTTATTTAACTTATTCCGTGGCAGACTTTTATTCGTAATCTGATTAAAAATAAACATTAATTATTTGTTATTTACAGAAATTTTTTAATATTTTAATTAAATGAAGGCAATGTCAAAATGCATTATCGTTTGTTTATTTTTATTTTACATTATATAGAATGTCTAAATTTAAAAGCATCGTTGATTATATAGTTTTTTTGCAACATTAAACTATTTTATTATTTAATTAAAAATTCTATTAGTTTACTGTTGTTTTTTAATGCCAGTTTTAAGTGCTTTAGATAAAACAAATATTATAATGATGAGTATTGTGAGATATTGTGGGTAAAAGTCCGATTTACAGTTCTTTAATTTGGATAATGTTGTTTTAAAAAATATTATCAAAATTTGACATTTTTACTTTGCATTGTATTATTTATATTTAGATATATAAAATGTTAATAAAGTATTATAAAATTTCTTACCTTATTTAACATTTTTGTGTTTTAACCAGTGTTTTTCTAATTAAAAAATCGGTTTCAACTCTTTTATTATCAGCATTTTAATGTTTAATCTATGTGTTAGTTTACATTTATATAAAATTTATAAATTAATTTAAACAAATGCTAAGTTCATTTTTTATTTTTGTTTTCTGAATAGAAAAACTATTTATTGATAAACATATTTTTTATTCAGCACAATTATTTATTTATTATTTAATCGTTTGCGTATCTAAATAAACGATTCAATATAAAATTTTTAGAACAATCTTGGCTCGGCTCATCCAGACGATCAATATGCTTTTTTTTTAATCATTCTTTATAGTTGAGTGCTAGTTCTCGATTATTCTTATTGAATTAATTTATAAGGTTATTTCAACTGTATTTGTAAAATAATATCGCAACTTGTAAAAAGGGAGATATTGCAAAACGTTAATTTAAACAAGCTTCCACATAACCTATTTTATTCATTCTTAAATAATCGATTTAATAATATTTTTTTCTTGATTTTTTTGTTGAGTTATTTTAAATTTGTGTTTTATTATTTTTTTAATCAGTCAGCAGGTTATTTGGATACATTCGGGCAATGCCTGAAAAAGATGTTGGGGTGTTGAAGCGGGGCCGGATATTTGCGGACGATTATTTTTCAATGTTTCCCGAACCATTCCCTGAAATGGCGTGCGCGACTACTTCTGCCGCTTCCCTTCCCCCTATTACCCGGTGAAATTTGCGCCTAAATTTGCACCGGCTTTTTTGAGAGTCGTCTTCAGGCCTGATATGGTAACTGCCTGTGATATTGTAGAAATGCCGCTCTTTCAGCAGCTTTGACCGAGTTCCGCGTCGTTATGATGATAGTGAGTATGCCGCGAATTAACCCTGATCAGACCAGAAGGATTAGTAAAATTTTAAGTTTTATTTCCTTTTTGCCAGATTAAATAACGATTTTGGTTGAACGCACCGATAAATCTCGTAAAATATAGGAATAAAAAAAATGTTTTTCATTTAATGCTTAAGCAAATGGCTAATAATATTATGTCAACAACTTCTCGCGATTGATAACATTTGTTTCTCATTTTATTCTACAGGTGTCTGATTGCTGATGTTTTACTGAGCAAATTAATTAATTAAAGTCTAAATTAGTTTTAATTTTTTCATATCAGCCGATTACATTATTTCATCACCAATTTATGGTACTTTTTAATAGTTAATTTGGTTTCCATTATTACTTGAGTGCATTTGGCGCACCGCAGATCATTATGCGTTTTTAAACACTTTTATTTTAACAGATTTATTAATTTTTTTTTTGATTTCAGAAAATTTGAAGTAATAAAATTTTGGCAAAATTATATTATATTTAATAAAATAAAATTTAATGTTGAATGTAATATTTACTTATAAAATTAAGTTATTTTTTGTAAAAACAAAATTAATGTAACAAATGTTTCATTTCTTTTTATATTAAAACTTTTTGCGTCTTTTCTTACATAGGTGACTATTTTTGTTATGCAATTATTATTTTTATTACTAAAATTGAATTATTTTTTTTTATTAATAAGCAAAGTTTGTAATTATTTATCACATAAATTGTATTAAATAAATTATTTTTGTAGTTAAAATTTTTGTCTTCTGCCATTTTTTTGGATTAAAAAACAATTGTTCTATTCATTTCTTTAATTATTTTTTTGGTAAAGTTGTAAATGAAATCCTTAACTTACACCTTACCACTGAAGAGCTGACAATTTTAAATGATTGACCTATTTATATATTAAATACGCTTTACAATTTCGCCCAGCTATGATTAAGATCTGCAAATTAAAATTATCATGGCAAACACTTGGCCAATTTTTGCAGTTATGGTGTCATAATATATAAAAATATAATTAATTAATGTAATGGTCTTGAAGCACTCAAACCTTGCAAACCAAAATTAAGTAATAAATCAACTAATTACAAAAGTTTTTAATTATATAAAAATTAGATAATTATATACCTATCATCAAATTAATAAATTATTTTTAAACAAAAAGGTAAAGGTAAATGAATTGTAGATAGCCTTATTAATTGAACCAAATATTATAATAAATTTGAATAATTTATTAAAAGTTTATTTTTAATTACAATAATACCAAAAAAATATTAGTATTAAAATTAAATTGTTGCTCTTTCTAAAAAAATCTTCTTTTTTTTTTAAATTCATTTGCAATTGTGCGAGTTGATACTTTCATTTTGTGTTTTTTTGGTGATAAATAACATTTTTAAAGATTTTAAAAATGAATGAATTGTTATTTATAATTATATTTAATATCTTCGGTTGCTAGAATTTTGGATAATCCGTAATGTCAGTGAATTTATTGTGGTAAATCTTCCGCACGTTGTGATGAGTTCTATTCATCAATTTGAGTAATTTTAATTTATTATTCCCAACCGGCAGAGAAATGAGAAGTGATACTACTCCAGATGAACATAGAGTATACCTTTTGCAAATGAAAATTATTTTAAATGTAATTTGCGCCCTCTTTTTTACAATGGGAATTCAGAAAAATGATTTCACTTTTTTAGCAGTCAAATTAAAATACTTTAAAAAGGCGGCTGAAAGCATGCGCTCTGGTAGCGAGCGACTGTGGCGAGAGCATGATGAGTGAAATGGCGGGTTTTTGTGATTAAATATTTAGCCATCTATTGTGGTTTTATTATTTTTCATTATATTATATTAAATTATTTAATTAGTCTATCTTTTCAGTCTATAAATAAATCTATAACATTTAACCCAATTTGTATTTTTAGTTTTTGCAAACCCCGTTTTAATTTAATTCATTTAAGTGGTTTCTGCAAAATTAACTTAAAGATGGTTTCCTTAATTTATGTACTATTTTAAAGTTAAAAAGCTGTTTTATTTGTTTTATTTCAAACGTTTCATTTTTATTGTATTTTTTAGAATATGTTATAAAATTCATGCGTCAAGGAACAGTCGTTTTCGCGTTGAAACATTGATTGTTGTAGAAATTGAATGTGTAATAGTTATCTTTACGGGTATGCGTTTCAATCTATATTTAGGTATATACCAAAGTTGGTAAAATAGACTTTATCTGTTAAATAGGGAAGCAAATAATTGTATATGGTGTAGGGAATTATTGTTGCTCCTTTGATTTTAGGTCATAAAGGTCATTAAATTACATATTAATTTTGTAGTTTTATAATTGGATTTTTAAAGTTTAAAATTTGTCGAATTTTATATTGACTAGTTTTTATTTTGATTTATTTTATTTAAATAGTTTATTATTGTTGGATTTATAAACGATAGTCTACCATATAACCTAAACTAGTCCCCTCCCCCTAAAATAGAACCCCACCTTTAAATAGAACAATTGTGAAATAACTTTTTTGTCGTTAAAACGCTCCTAATTGTTCTCTATTTTACCTCCAAGTTTATAAGGCTTGACCAACCTAAAGCAAAGATATGATTTTTTTTTAATTCAGTGTCCTGTGAAGAAAAAGAAAAATTCAAAAAGTTCTAATTTTACCGGACCCATGTACGAGTTTTTAGAGCCATCCATTTGGCCTCAAATCATTGCCCCTTGTAAAATGTCATCTTCACGTGATTGCGTTGCAATCTATATCTCAGGTATAATCAATAAAACGGTATGATTTTATTTAACGTGACGGTACGCGGACTGCCGGCTTTCTTATTGCTATGGTTCTTAGCCTTCAATTTTATGGTTAATTTATATTTTTAATTGTTATTTATTAATATTACATTCCTTGGATTATTGTATTTATATAAACCTGCCCTCAAGATCTTCTTGCACCGCGTGTTACTTAAATTTGTTAAAGAAACCTTTGCCTAAATCATATTTTTTATATCAATTTATTTTAATTTAAAGTTTTATTTAGCTTACTTTTAAAATAGTATGAATTTTAAGGGATTATTCGTCATTTTTGCGGAGTCAAACCGGTTAAGAATATGAAAACAATGAAATGAATGAATACCAAATCGCCCGTATTATGGCTGAACATTTTAGCGTAAATCGTTGGTTTGTTCTAAAGCCAAAGTAAAATTAAATAATGTTTCCTCTTTAATAGTTTTAAATTAATTATAATGTTTTTAAAATAATTATTAGTTTACAAATAAATTCATTTTCAAAATAGTTGATGCAGTTCTTAGAAGCTGACGTTGAGTAATTTTAACATTTTTATATAAATAAAAAATTTTTCATTTTTGGAGAATTGTGCTTAACCGTTGACTGAGAGGCTGTGCGCTGTGTACATTCTCCCCCTTTTGCTTTTTGTTGAAATTTTGAGCTTTTATCTGGGATTTTAAATAACAATTGTTTAATAAATTCAAACCGAACTTTGACTTTTAAAACACTAACTTTAATATAAAAAATCGATTGTAAATTTATTTGTATTCATAAGGCAATTTGTATGCCAACGCGATGTATCAGGGAGATTTAGTTTTTTAAGTTTTACATTATGGATTTATTTATGTGTTTATTTTCTGCTTTCAATAAAACATTCTTGATCGCTAAAAATATTTGCATCAAAACCATTCGAGTTAAAATTTATGACAGCACCTTTGTCGACAGAACTCGACAAGGGTTTTCTAAAAAAAGTCTAAACTAAAATCCATTATTAAAATGTATAATTAATTTTTATTTGTTTGTACCTTATTTGAATTTAATTTTAAATGAAGATTATTTATTTTTTAATTAGCTAACCAACATAACCTTCATTATATTTTTCAGTCTTAATTGTATTGTGATTTTGTATTAATTTATGTGGAGTTAACTGCCGCATTGTTTTAAAGTTTGATTTATATATTAATGCTAAGCATTAACCCTTCTTGTTTCCGCTTGTTGTAAACCGTTGAAAAATCCTTTACGCTGTTCATTGATCGTCTGCTTGTTTTAAGGAAACTGTTTATTAATACAAATTTTTATTTTAACCTGGCATTTTTATGTAAAGCCCGGTAAATTTGTAGATCAGGTCTTTTCGTCACCTCAACGCTGTTGTGGTTTGCGATTCTTTTTTTTATGTTTCATTAATATTTGTTTGGGTTTAGTAAAATTTATTATAACTGTTGTTTTTGAAAATATGAGAATTTGGTTAGATTGAAAAAATGAGTTGATCATATATGTAAGAATAAATATTTTTCGTGAATGTTTTATTTATATGTATCAAACTTTAGTATTAGGTATATACAATATCAAAGTGTGTGTTTTTATAATAAAAAGAATAGTCTTATGAGTTCGCTCATTTATGGTGTTTGTTCTCGGCTTTTGTAGTTGTTTACCGTTAGTAAATATAACTAATATGCGTATTTTAATAAAAATATATACATTTCAAAAAAAACATTTTTCTGTAACCTAATAAAATCAAATACATTTCTTTATCTTCTTGATTAAAATAATGCCCGAAATATAATTTCGTTATAAATATTCCAATCACAAATAGTACCTTGGCAATATGATGAAAATAGTATTGAATCTGCTGTCCATACACGACTCTTATGAAATGTTGTTAAATTTTATTAGTAGTCTGCATGTCGCATTTTTTATCTCCCTTTTTTCAAAAAAATCATTGAAAATTTAATTTAATTTTCTTTCCTTTATTTTTTTGGTAAATAATTTTAAGTTTACGATGCAATCTTCGAACCATGCTTAACAAAATAATAAATGAATCGACGTTAAATTTTTTTTGAAAAATTAGAACATTTTTTCAATTAAAAATTGATATAAATTAATTTAGAAGATAAGTAGTAAATAAAGGTTCCTTATAAATTGTTTTGGCCACCATAACTTTGCTATAACCAGCGGCTCTCTTGTGGGCATGCGTTATACCCGACACTTTTTTTTATTTTTAAAGACTGGTGGTAAATAAAATTGATTTTTTGTTGTGTGCATAAATCTAATTATCTTTTATGTAAAATGATTAATAAAAGAAACTTGTAATAAATTTTTTACTTTTTTGCCTGTTACACCTTCAACAGGAATTTTGTGCCTTTTTGGTTAATTTAGGAATGGACGCTAGCCAACTAGATACATATTCGATATAAGAATGAATGAATGGGTGTGGTTTTGCGGAGAAAGGTCAGTGCTATCGATGAGACGGGGGGAGAGAACGCATAATGAAGATAAAGGCATAGAAAGAGGGGGGAAGAGAAAGCAAAATGAAGTTGAAGGCGGAAGTTTGCAAATTAAATGAAAGATATTTAGGCTAATGTTTTAAATAATTTATCTAAATTGGATATAAAAATTTAATTTACATAAGCGTAATTACGAAAGCCAACAAGGAACGCGCGCAAATAGGATTCGTGTGGATCAAAGAATTTCTAACGTTTTTCGCAAAACCTCTGATTTGGTTTCATAATATTTATTAATTTAAGTTTTAAATAATTTTTAAATTTAAACCATTGTGGCATTCACTAGTTGAACAGTTTGGTGGCTGAATCAATAAACCCACAAAAAATGGAGTTCTGAAAACAACAAACAGGTCATCAGCAAAGGCTTCCAATGCAAAATTTAAAAAAAAAAAGAATTGGAAATGACAAAATATATTAGTTAAACCATTAAATTTTAATTGTTTTTTAAGCGATACAAAATCCATCAATTTTTGTTATGGTAAATAGCGGCGCTTCCAATGAAAATCAAAAACGAAGTCGGCGGCGTTTACCGTTGGAATTGCAATGCCGTTTTTAAATTCCACCAAATTCAATTCAATCCAAAAATGGCATTTTTACACAAATTGTCATAAATACTAAATTAATCAAATCTAAATAAATATAAATACCAAGCTAGATTATTGCAAAGAATAAATACTTATAAATCTTCACTTATCGTTATCCTAAAAAAACACTGGGCATTGTTGTGCCAATAATTTTATGCGCATTTCACTGAATGTATTTTGCTTTCTCTTCTCCCTCTTGCTCTGCCCTGCATTCTCTCTCCCTTCCTTTCTCTGCTCTATCTTCATTTGCTTTCTCTTCTCCCTCTTTCTCTGCCCTGCATTCTCTCTCCCTTC
>MEIZ01000176.1:5308-17478 GCA_001723225.1 Globodera ellingtonae | reverse complement strand
TAGCGGTTTTTTGGGTTTTGTAGAGAATTTTGTGTTTTCCCGCAAATTTACCCCGATTTTCAGTGTATTTTGGGGTCTTCGGATCTCCATGAAGGCTGTCTCTTATACACATCTAGATGTGTATAAGAGACAGCTCCTCGCCCGCGTTCTTTCCAAATGTGTATCTCTCTGTGTATTGATCTCATCCTTCGATTGGCACTGAGCACTGACCATTCTCCGCACAACCCCACACCCAAATTAATCAAAATCATTTAAAATAATTAAGTGATGAAAACGCCTACTTATTGGAATATTAAATTTTAAAAGTCTCGTGCTTAACAAAAAGGGGCGCTTCTTTTTGGGCGGTTAGACCTTCGACCCTTACCGGAAAAAAATGTTGGGAAAAAACCCCAGGAACTGTAAAACCCTGGAACTTTATCACTTTGCAAATTTCAGACATATCGAAACACAGGGAATGCCGGTATATCTTTTCCCGCGCGCGTATAGTACCGACTTTTGAGATATATATAATTTAGTATTGCAGAATAAAAATCATTTATACCTTTTGAAAAATTCATTTATCAATTAAAAAATACTTTTTTACTTTAAACACGTTTAATTTAAATTAGATGATATATTTGAACTTAATATCAAAAAATGATTTAAAATAAAATGTTAATTAACAAGTCAAAAGGTGAAAACTTATTCGCCCATAAATGTTAATCTGAAAACGCAATGAATTACCTGACCATCCATAATTGTGGGCTTGTGGATTAATTCTGAGAAAATTTGCGTAATGTGTAATTTTACTAAAACCCGTTAAAATAATCCCTCAATAAAATATTTATAAAAAGCATAAAAATTTAAACATTAAATGTACGATGAACAATTTTGATAGAGTTAAATTTGTTCAACGGCAAAATCAAGATTCAACCCCCAAAGCCTGCAGCAAACGTTGCCAAATATTTACGAAATACAAAAATTTTTTAAAAGGCAAATAAACACAAAAAAAGAACTTCATTGAACTACAAAAGCAACTAATTATGGCGACCGAAAATTTTTAAACCGATGGAAAGACCAAAGAAGAATTATAACAGAAAGATTTACAAAGAAGAGCTTGAGCTCTTCAGGCAAAATGGCACGTATTAGTGCCGATGATGAAGAATGCCCTGTCTGCAAAGGGGGGTTTCACACTAACGAGTGTCCGCGGCTCCCGCCGCAAGTGGCATTCCCGTTTGACCTCATTTATATTAAAAATACCAACTCACTCTATAAAGCCTTAATATTTTGTATAAACAAAGATTTCAAAAAAAAAATGTATCAAACATAACAACACTTGATTTTATTGAATCAATAATTGGATAACAACAATAATGTTCAAGAAATAAAATTATATAGAACAAAATTTGAATGTATCAAGAAAATTCTAAAATAAGAATTAAATTTGTGTCTGCGTGTTTACGGAAAGCGACCTAAAGACGTTTTGCAGATCAAATCGATATAATACATGCAAATCAAAATTATTTAAAAATAATAAGATAAATTAAAAGCTTCCTGGAAATCCGATCTGTCAAGCGAGTAGAAGTCCCATTCATCGCGTACACAGACGGGGCACACTCAATGTTTCTCAAAAAACATCAATAAATAGTTTAAAAAATATTCAACCTCCTACTTTACATAAAATATATATATACATTTATAAAAATGACTAACATCTATTTACAAAACAACAATGAATTGATACAATTTTATAAATGGAATGAAGACCTATGACATTAACTTTTTAGTAAAATAATTTTAAAGAAAGCGAATTTACACAAATAAGTTATTAATTAAGTGTAAATCGACTTAGAGTCGGAAAATCGCAAACCATTTTTAAATCCACCTTTATGATATTTGAAAAAACTAAATTTAAATAAATAAACCAATCAAATTGCATTATAAATATTATAATCCTTTTGGTATAATAACGAATTCCCAATAATATGACCATATATTTTAATATAATGAGGCAAAAATATAATATAATGTAAGAATTGTTAACATTGTAAAGGTCGGACGCACTAATATGCAACAATATGATTTATTCAGTAAGAGATTTCATGCAACAATGATGTTGTAGCTGAACAACGATGGGAACAGTGCATCAGGTGATTTTGTGATTTTGACCAGTTATTTATATTTTTTATAAAAATTTTTTTGCTGAAATAACGTATCGAATCATGTCTACTACTTTTATTTCTATTAGAAAAATAAAAAATTTATTCAAATATTATGAAGTTACCAAAATTTAATCAAATAGAGTCAATAAGTAATTTGCTAATTTTTAAATGGAAATTGAAAATGTCAAGAGACTATGAAATTTTAAAAATTTATGTAAATGAAAAACATTTAAAATTTGAGTTAATAAAAAAAAAGGGCAAATTATATGTGTATTGATAATTATTTTTCGTTGACCACAAGCCGCGCAAAATTTTTGCTGCTACGAACAACACTCGTGGAGATTTTTTTTACATTTATAATTGTATTTCTTGTACAAATTTACTTAAATGTATATTTTTATTTCTATAAACAGAACATTCAACTTCCTCAAGGAATAGTAAAGGGCCTTTTACTTCTCTGTCTACAAGATCGACTCAAACTTTGCCGTTTATGGATTCGTATATTTTTAAAAATTGTCCTTAAATAAAAACCGCAAGCTTTGACATGGTTTCAATTTTAGTTTATAATAAATATATTTTTGTTAAATCTGCTGGCAATATTTTATGTTTTGAGAAATTTTTTAGAAGCGATATTTTCTTTAATAAAATAATTGAAATATGTTTTTTGTTTTTCATTAATTCATAACTAGCAGCTCAGCAGCACGCTTGATCTTGAGATCATTGGCCTTTTGCCAATAGGTTCTTCTCGACGGTAGAAACGCCTCCGCTTAAACATTCTCAATAAATTTAACGTATTATTTTTATATTTATCTAATAAATTATATTTTTAGTCATAATTAAAAAATTAATCGCTCTTTTTGTTTAAGATGTTCTGTTAGGTATTATTTTCTTGTTGGAAGTTGACGTATCCTCTTTTGTAGTTATAATTCATTAATAGATTTTTACTTTAAACTTGAGTTATTATTCGATTAATGCACGTTCATCTTCCATTGTTTTAACACAACAGTTGTCGGAATTTGTCATTATAAATTATTTTTAACGGAGACTCTTGCCAAAAGAGGGGGAAGAAAAAAAGAACAAGTTGAGGGCAGAGAAAGAAAGAAAATAAATGATGAGAAGAGGGGGAAGAAAAAGAGAACAAGTTGAGGGCAGAGAAAGAGAGAAAAGAAAGAAATATTGAGAGGAAGGGAAAGAGAAAAGAAAAGTGGAAAAAGCAAAAAAAGCTGAGGGCAGAGAAAGATAGAAAAGAAAGCAATATGATGAGAACTGAGAAAGAGCGGGGGGAGGAAAGAATGCATTTTTAATTGATAATGAATTTTTTTTGCATTTTCAGCGAAATTGTTAACTTTTTCACATTTTCTGGAACTAAGCAAAAAGTAAAAAAATATTTGTTGAAAAACTCGTTGATTTATCGGCCAAGACTTTTTAAAAAAATTTAATTTTATATAAAATGCTCCTTACTATTTTCTGACACCAAATAATAAGGATCAGCGTTTTCAACCAAACTAAATATATTTTTAAAAAAGATTAATTTAACTAATTATGCGGTAGCAAAGTCTCAATTATTTAATTAAATATTAAATTCTAATATAATTTCTGGAATCCCAAAGAAATATTTTAAAAAACAAAACAAAAAAATAAGTATCATTAAACAACCACCATTGAAATCCAAAATAAAGAGGTCAAAAATAATTTATTTAAATGTATAAAAAACAAGCAATTGCATAAATCTATCAACATAATTTTAAAAAATAATATATTTATGACGATAAAATAATAGAAATATGTAATAAGCTAAGATATAAAAACTAATACTTTTAATTGCAAAACTATTTAATAATTATTCTGACAGACTATGTTTATAATTGTCTTACAAAAAAMCCAATTAGGGCCGGCATAACTAAAAAAAATCATGCCTCCTGGAAAAATAAAAACTGCGAGTTATGAAGAAAAGTTAAAATTATATATAATAATAATTGGTACACTAAAAAACTGAAATAAATTATTAAATTTTGACATTTAAAGGATATTTAATAATTAAAGAAATTTGCAACTTTAATCAATTTTCAAAAAGATTGTTTGCAATACCAAAAAATTTCTTTTAAGGATATTTACAAGCGTATTTGAATTTTATTGCATTTATTTAAGAAATTTGAAAAAAGATCGAAATAGGCACAAAATTTCAAAAAAGTCGCTAAAAATTGCCGAAAAAGGCCAAAAAATCATCTATTGCCTAAAATAGGCTTGAGCCTACTTTTAGAAGCAAACCCCTCAAATAGCTTTTTCTATGTCCGAATAGCCTCGTTAAAACGACACAATTTTCGACTAAAAACATGTTGTTTTTTTTTTTGAAAAACTCGCCAAAACAAACCTTCAGAAAAAATAGGCAAAAATTTAAAAATCGCATCCCTGGTAACAAAGCTTATGCAACGATTTTCTCGATCGGTGAATGGATCACATAGAAATAGAAATCTCTAGTAAAAAATAGCAATGATAGAAGTTGCCATTAGTTTGCGAAGAACGTTCATAAATTAAATAACAACTAAAAAAAATTAAGAAGCTTTAAATGAATAAAGTCCTCTCCTAAAACTTTGCCGAAACCGTTGAACAAACAAAAAAAACGAAATTTGTAAATGCAAGATAAAAATGCAGCCTTCAACGGTTAGATATTTAATATATTAAGTGAATTACACACAATTTGTCCAATTTAAAAAATAAAATTACTACTGTTTTTCTTTAAATAGTTAACAAAATTAATAAATATGTTAATATTTAACAATAAAGGCTGATATTTAATTAAAATAAAATTATTTTAAATTTATAATTCAATTTTTGTCCAATATTTTAAAATAAAATGTGGTGACAATAAAAATTATCAGGGAAAAATTCTATAAAAATTATCAGGGAAAAATTCTAAAGTATTATGGCAACAAAAGTTTTTTAAATTAATGGAAAGACTAAAAAAACATTGAAATTTTATATATAAAAATACCAACTCGCTATATAAGATACAGTCATGGTCATATGTTTATGGTCAAATTTTGAGACGCTAGATAAAGTTCCCAAAACGATCTGAATAAGTCTAACGGAATTAAACAATTGCATATTCTTGTAGCATTTTTTGTGGGCTTTCAAATGATGTTATTCATTCTGCCAAAAAAATTCTTGATTTTATTTTAAAAAATTTTTCTTCGTTTAAGCCAGTTTTTTGGTGGTCATATGTTTATGGTCAGAATTTTAATTGAAAAAATTAATTTTTTGAAAAGCCACGAATCCCCCAAAAAAATTCATGCAGGCATAACTTTTGATACTAATCAAAAAAGGTAATTGGACCAAGTTGCTACAACACCTCCTTCATGGAGATCCGAAGACCCCAAAATACACTGAAAATCGGGGTAAATTTGCGGGAAAAATCTCCGAGGGCTTGCAAAAATTTTCTGTTAAAAATCAATTTGATGGATGAATAGCCCACAAAATTCTCTACAAAACCCAAAAAACCGCTAAGCTCTGTGACTTTTCACCAATGAGCCAAGGGTGCTTTTACAACCTTAGTGGGTGACCGTCTGCAGGGGGTACTGTAGTAAGATAATTGCCGGATTTAAAAACAATATTTCACCATTTAAAATAAAAGTTTTATTTGCCTAATCATTAAAAAGCCTTAAAAAGTTATTATTATGTTGTTATGCATTTATCTATTTCTCAGAAACGCCCAACTAAATTTCCCATTTTACGCTACTTTATCCCCTGCAGACAGTCCCTGCGCAAGGTTGTGCATCTCATCGGTGAAAAGTCACAGAGCTTAGCGGTTTTTTGGGTTTTGTAGAGAATTTTGTGTTTTCCCGCAAATTTACCCCGATTTTCAGTGTATTTTGGGGTCTTCGGATCTCCATGAAGGAGGTGTTGTAGCAACTTGGTCCAATTACCTTTTTTGATTAGTATCAAAAGTTATGCCTGCATGAATTTTTTTGGGGGATTCGTGGCTTTTCAAAAAATTAATTTTTTCAATTTAAAATTCTGACCATAAACATATGACCACCAAAAAACTGGCTTAAACGAAGAAAAATTTTTTAAAATAAAATCAAGAATTTTTTTGGCAGAATGAATGACATCATTTGAAAGCCCACAAAAAATGCTACAAGAATATGCAATTGTTTAATTCCGTTAGACTTATTCAGAAGTTTTGGGAACTTTATCTAGCGTCTCAAAATTTGACCATAAACATATGACCATGACTGTATAACATAAGCGATAATATTAAAATAAAATTGTTTTCGGGTTAATGGTTGGGGTTACCAAGTGTGCAAATCACAGATTTATTTTTTGGTGTAAAACCCATTTAAGATCTAAAGCAACAAATGCCACATTAAATTTTTTTGTAAATGTTCGAGTTTTGCTCTTTTTAAAATGAAAATTTTATGCACCAGTATAGAAAGATCACTCCAAATAGGCGGTCGATTCCAATGCATAAGTAAAAAATACAAGCGAAAATTATTTTGTAGGCGAAAATACCACAATTTAGGCCAAACCAATTTATTTGTTCGCGCATCTTTGTAGAGACGGCTGGCCTCATTTTTAAAGAGCTGAATTTTCTTAATCAAAAATATGGAATAAGTTCGGGTCGGATCATTAGAACAGGGAGATGAATTAAGATAAAGATTGGCGGTTTTTTATTATGTGTTTGGGTGCAAGGCTGTAACTGATTTTTTTTTAGGTATTTCCAATATTTTGGGACTGGATCGGTTAGACGCAAACAATTAATCAAAAATGGCACTTTATACTTTGTTCACTAGTACGATGAGTGTGTTCTAATTTGAAAAAACAACCCATCATCTTCGCCAACACCGCCAAGCTCCAAATCATTTTTATTTCTGACAAGCCCACTTCTTCCATATAATTTGAAAAAAGTCAATGGTTCCCACAATGGTTTTTTTTCTCAAAAAAATTTTCGCCAGCTGAAGTATGGAAATTTTGTGGAAAAAGTGAAGAATTTTTGAGATAGATGAACATATCGCCAAACAATTTAAAAATAATGTTGCCATCTCTAATAATGTCGCCCTTTCTGAGGAGGTTGAAAAATAATGTCGCAGGTGAAATTAAAAGAGCATATACGGTATGTACCTTTCCCCGTCCAGCCACACCAATTCAATCATTTCACATTGAATAGTTGGCGTCCATTCCAAATCGACCAAAAAATACTAAAACTGTTTCCCTGGCCCGAGTATTATTTTTCCTATCTTTTTTTAATCGAAGCGTGAATGCACATAAAATCTTGAAATATGCGCATAAAATATGTATCAAAAATTGCCAAATATGCATATAAAAATAAAAAAATACGCACATAAATTTTTCCAAATTCAATATAAAATTCCTCCAAAATTCTTCAAATTCATTCATCACTGGTTAAAATTGCTAATGAGATACATTTCCAAGTTTTCAAGTGTTTTGGCGACTTGTTTTAACTTTTGTGACTATTTTGGGATTTTAGACGACTTTTTTGAACTTTTGTGATTATTTTGCGCTTTTTCAAAAAATTTCTTAAGAAAAATGAAATAAAATCAAAATTTCTTGCCACGATCACTAATTTTTTGCAAAATGCCAAAATATGCACATAAAATGAAAAAAATATGCACATAAATAGCGAAATATGCACAAATATGCAAATATGCACATAAATCGCGAAATATGTAAAAATGTGCACATGGAAATGCGTTCTAGAAGCTTCAAACCAAGTTGAAAACACGTTTTTCGTGCGTTTCAAGCTCTTACCAGTTCAGGAAAAAAATATGCATGTGCATATAAATCCCCGCCCTAGTTATAATCGGCAAAACTAATTAATAAAAACTAACAAAGCAAACTGAATTACAAATTGGTTTCCACAAGGGCCCATCCGGTTTTTGGCATCAATCCCTCTTAAAATCACAGCCTATCATGACGTATTCTCGTAAATTTTTGTTATCATCACCAAACAAAGGTGCATAATAAAGTGAAAAACGTATTCTTCAACTAATTTAAATAAAATACTTTCGAATTATTTTTAAGATACAAATATATGCCGCGCGTTATGGGACTTATCAACAAGCTTTTTTTTTAAAAAAAAATGTTTTTAAAAGAAATTTATTTTTTCTGAATATTATGCGTTGCTAATAGATAAAGAAATCAACCTAAGAATGAATCTGCTAAAAAAGAATTGAAACACTACGAAAGAATAATTAATTACACATTATAATTATAAAACTTTTCTACGGTATAATAAAGAAAAATACGACAAAGATGGTTGCACAACAACACACAAAAATTAAATATTATTGATAATGGCTTATACCAATTTTGAATAAATTTTTTTAAATACTACACTGTGTTAAAACATTTGCGTAAATGATAAAAAATGCTTGTAAACTTCTCATAAATATTTATTTTAAAAATAAAACATAAAAACAAGTTTGCAAATTATAAATTTTGTTACAAATGATAGCCAAAAATGGAAAATAATGCAATTAATGAAAAATAAAAACACTTAACAAAAATAAAAATTATTGAAATAAAAAAAAAGAATATATTAAATTCATGGTCATTTAAACCCGGCACATTTTAATGCGATATACTGATTAGAAAGCCTAATATTTAATGATATGTAAAAACTTCATTCTCGATCACATAAATAATACTAATTGATTTAATTGATTAAAATAGAATTCAAAATTAATAAAACTAGTCAATATAAAATTCGTAACTTTAAAAATCCAATTATAAAACTACGAAAATAATTAGCAAATTAATGCCCAACAAACACACATTTTAATGTACACAAAGAAGTTCAAAATCATTTATTTAAGTTATAAACTGTTATAAAAGTTTGCCACATGAAAACGTATATTAGGAAAGATTTAAAAGAAAAAGTAACGCAGAATCGCGGTGCAATAAGATCTCCAGGCAGGTTTATATAAATAATGAAAAACAGTGATTATTTAAAATTTTAAAGGACTGCTTCCATATTGAACCGATAAAGATTTTACCGATTTAGGTAAACAACAATTTTTAATAAAAAAAATACTAACAATTTATATTATTTTATTGTTGAAAGTTTTTAAAATAATTTACAAAGGAATACTAATACAAAATAAATAAATAACAACTAAAAATATAAAATAACCATAAATTGAAGGTTAAAAACGATAGCAATAAGAAAGTCAGCGTTCTACCGTCATGTTCAATAAAACCATTCTATGGGTTTATACCTGGAATATATTGCAAGCAATCTCGTAAAGACGACTTGGAACCCTGGTTTTATGCGCTGTAGCGCTTCAATTGGTAAAAAAAGTAAACAATTGGGGAAAAAAATCCAAACATTATGTCTAAGGTTAGCTGACCTTTAAAAGCTAATCAACATGGCGAGTTGAACTAAGATACTATAACTTCTGGATGAACAAAAATTTAGTTAATTTTCTTGATTAAATTTTAAGCAAGAAAAATTATAAAAGTTAAAATGATTTAAATGTAAAAAATTAATTTTAGATGTAAATAGAAGCTCAAAGTCGTTTTTACCAACAGAAAGTTGTAATTTACAAAAATAAACTTATAGAATTGGATTTTTGCCGTTGAAATAATACGGTTAATACAATGAATTGGCCAAAATCAATAAACAGATCTTAACATAAAATGTCTTGGTTGTTTAGAAAACGAGCAATTTTGTATTGATATTATGGCAATTACAATTTGAAAAAAAAAATCCTTTAATGCAGGGTTTAATAAAAATATATTAAAAAATCTATGTTTCAATATAAAAAAAAGATAAAGCAAGTTTAAAAAAATTTCTTATAAAAAGCCGGTAAAATATAAATAATGATTTTAATAAATAAAACAAACATTGATTTTATGAAAAATCGCTTAAAATATTGTTTTTAAATAATCGTCCAAACTAAGATGGATATTAATGACGAAATTGCTGTGTTCAAGAAAAAAAAAATTTAAATATGCAACAGTTTTTGGCTTTGAAGACACTACAAATATTTTTATACATTTTTTAATAAATTAAATAAATCGAATTAATTTAAAATAATAAGAAAAAGATTAAAACACCTAATTATTGGAATAATTAAAAATTTTATTAAAATTGACTTTGGATCTTACATCCCAGGTCTCGATCTCAACGGTCAGCCTATACCTGTCACATGATAATATTAGCTGAATTTTATTTCAACGTCTTTTTAATATCAATCGATTGGGTTTTTAATATAAATGTTGTTATTACTATTTTGATTTGATACTTTGAATATTTATTAAACAATAAATGTCTAGAAATAAATAAAAATAAATAACAAAGTTTTTAAATTTTAAAAAATGTTTTCAATAACCTAATACCTAATAGCTATAAAACAAATTGTTGTTTATATTTTTGCAAAATTAAAGTATTATGAATATTATAAAATCACAAGTAGCTACTCTCATTAAATATATAAATGATACTACAAATACGAGCTGGTCGGCAATGTTAAAAAATATATGAGGAGCCGCTATACCAAAATAATTTTTTAGTAATTATTAAAACTATTTACTAAAATTAAAGCATTCCTTTATTGTCAAAAAAATGATAATGATATTTATGGAAATAAAATTAATCGGACTAAAAAAACTTTGAAATTCTAAATTTCTTGAGATACCGAAACTTTGTTAACGCATAACATATGTACATATAAGCGTGAGAATTGAAACGTATTCTTCTACAATTTGATTTTTWAAAAAATACTTCCAAATTAACTATTTAAATGAATAGGTTGACATAAACATAAATGATAGAAAACTAAAAAAGACCAACTATTTAATGCCGCACGTTTAATGGGATTTAGTTCTGTATTCAACAAACTTTTTATTTAAAATCCTTATTTTATGCGACGTCCCAGTGCTGCCAGTAAAAGTCGACGACCGCATATGGTCTATGAATATTTACATTTTAACATATGACCAAATAACTCGTCRAATCTTCACCGTCATTTAAAMTAATCCATATCTTATGAACTAAATAAAAATTAAAYAATATGATTAAACACAAAAGCTGGAAATTATCGCTTGAAAGTTTAGTGAAAACAATGGTGTTATAGGGATTTGSTGTCTCGTACGATTAAAATAATATTCCTACAATGTAATGTTATTTAAAAAGATTAAAAAATATATTTGTTTGATTAAAATATTATTTCAAGATTTTGAAATCTCGAGGTCCTAACATAACCGCCAGCTGTCGGCAGCTTCATACCTAGGAAATGATTATCGATAAAAGCCTAATATACATAGGTGCGGAGCGCATAGACTGGTGACCTACGAATTACTTTATATATAAATGCATTGTTTGGATCTCAATGGAAGTTATAAAAAAGTAAATAAACAAAGAGATTCCTTCAATTTAATCAAAAATATCCCTTATTTGACATGCAACAACATTATTAAAAAAATGATAAATTATATAAATTTTAATTACAAAATCTTAATTATAAGAATCCAAAAATATTTTTGGAATAATAGGTGGTATTTTAAATCATTTATTGAATTACGCGTTAATTATATAAGGCCCAACCAGTCGAAGCCAATTGCTTAATGTTAAGAAAATTTTAGTTTAAATAGAAAAAATCTATGAACGTAAGTAAAGAAATTTGGTTTAGCAACAAAATTGTTATACAATATAAAATGCTCTATGGTTTAAATATTAACACAGCACATATCTTATCCTTAAGAAAAACTACAATCATATAAATAAAAATTAAAAAATATTATTAATTTACTATATTTAATTTACTAATTTTATAGTGGACTTGTTCACGTGGATATTGCGATATACTACACTCAAAAATAAGCAGAATATGAATTTTGTTCTAAAAAAAATTAAATAACAAATACATTGTAACAATTCATTACCATTCATAAGTAGTTAGCCTCCCGTGTCCGTAGCAGGTGTGAAAATGATTGATTGGTTTTTTCGGGGCTGTCACTTTTGGATTGGTTTTTTCGGGGCTGTCAATGGGGTCTTTTTGGGGTAATTAA